>LVLI01001229.1:0-98691 GCA_001687465.1 Halocafeteria seosinensis
ACCGTGGCATCCCGGTTTCTTCTCTCACAATCTCTCTTCATGCGAATTAAAAGCGTGAAATCACCGGCATCAGCACATCATCGCCAAAGGACCACCTGCGGGGCCATGCTAAACCACTAAACTCTTCGCACGTTTCAGGCACCTATCGTACTGCGCGATTGTACACAATATCTCCTTCTGTACCGTCCCTGTTGTAGGATTACAACTCGACCCCGAAAACCGAAATGTAGTCTGAGTGAGTTTGCCCCGAGTAGACGGACGAAACACTATCCCGTCTATGAACAATACTGCAGGTCCGTTGCCAGACATGTTCTCTTACTTGCCTAAATTGTTAAGATGCGGATTCCTCTACTGTCCACTGAGAACGAAAGCCCACCACACTTGCTAATATAAGGAATCCATCGAGTTGCCAACGCGCCTTCCAGGAGTGGTCCAAAATCATCCCCCTACACTCTCATACACGCTCCTGCAACATTTGAACACATCACCATATGAAACTTCAACAAAAATGGAGAGCATCCTCCTTATTTCCACAATATACATTCTATCAAACCCTCCATATGTCGGTCCTAATTTTCTCCTTGAAGTTGCATGGATAGGCCCAGCCTTCCTGTCCGTGGAATTTCGGGCGGCCCGGGGCGGGTCGGGAACCTCCCCCGGAAGCCCCCGAAAAAAAAATCACAATTTGTCCGAAGGAATGCTTCCGAATCCAAGCGCTCGTGGAATTGACTCTTTCCTGAATGCTACTCAATTTTCAGACTCGAGCACTAGTGGCTACATGACTAATGGGATAGATGCATCTCGGGAATCATCTTTATCATTTGTTGCGGCTGGTGCTAGTGGAGGAGAAAGAGAGCGCCTTGTACAATCCTCGTGCTCGTGGTGGCAGAGAGCCGTTGAGCAGGTTTCCATCCAGAAATCCAAGTACATGTGTTATAACAATACGAAAGTGGAGATGTTGTGTTCTATCCGATACTCGAAAGAGTCTGAGAAGATGTCTGCTGGTGTTGATGAGCAAAGATCCAGTTTCTTGGAGGGAGAAAAGTCAGGAGCGCTGCCGGCAACCGCAAAGCAATGCAATTCATTCGTCCATGCAGCTGCACCAGGACAACAAGAGAAGACTGAAGCGAATCTTTCGAGGTTGTGTCTTCTCCTGATAAGTGGAATTATGACATTCATCATCGGCCGACACAGAAAGAGGACGGAGAACAGGATTCCAGCCTCTCGATGGCAAAGGAAGAATGCGTTTATGCACTCTAATACAACAACGCTTTTGTTGCTCTGGAGTATCGTTTCGAGCATAGCATTCTTCGTTGTATCGAAAGCAGCCGACTTGAGAGAGAGCATCACGAAGAATCAAGAACCATGCTTCAAGTTTCTCCCTGGACGGAGACTCTTTCAGTTGAACTGCAGCATATTGGAATGGAGAACTAAGTATGCACCTGAGGACCACATTTCTTTGGGTGTAAATGAGACATTCGACGGGGAAGGAAGGAACAACCTCATTGACTTGAGTGATGTCACGAACTTCGAAGGCTTATTCACTGTCCTGCACGATGTCTCCTCATTTGCCGAAGCACCAATCATTAGAAATGTACATGTCAGGAACGGAACAACCGCCCGAAATGGTAGTTTTATCGTTCAAAGCTCGCAGAAGTTCTTTGTGGTGGATTCATGTAGTTCAACGGGTATAATTGCAAAGGAAGGAGCGGGAGGTATATGCGGTTCATACTGTGGCCGCCAATATGGTAGGATCAAGATTTTGAACTCATATTCGACAGGGGACATCGAAGGTGAGCTATCAGGTGGGATTGCAGGGCATAGTGTAGGATCTAGGAACGGGGTTGCTCATATATCGCGCTGTCATTCCACGGGAACCATCAAGGCCTCCAATGCAGGCGGAATCTGCGGACACCGCGCAGGAGCTACCTATGGTGAAATGCATATAACCCAGTCGTATTCGACGGGCGATATTCTTGAAGGTGTCTCCTTTAGTGGTGGAATTGTTGGTCCCAATGCGGGACATACTCACGGTTTTACGTTCATCACAGAATGCTATAGTGTGGGGAAAATGTCTGCGAAGAAGAGTGGCGGAATTAGTGGAGGCCATGATGCCGAGGCTCGAGGTGAAGTACACATTACAGATTGCTACAGTCGAGGAGCTGTTGGTGGCGAAAGAGCTGGAGGTATCACTGGATCGAGCGTAGGCGGCCAAGAAGGCAGGGCCACTGGTAGTGTCTTCATTGCAAACACCTATGCCTCAGGGGATTTCCTCACCACCGAGGTGGCTGGCGGGATTATAGGACATATACTCGGTGGAGCCACGGGAAACATTCAAGTCAATTACTCTGTTCATAATGGTGCTGCCCAATTAGTAGGTGAAGATCCGGGAGATAATCTGAATGCTACTGGGAATTCTGACAACCTTACAGATATTCGAGGTAGGCTTTATGAATACGGAGGAGGGCAACAGTGGAGCGACCGTATTTGGGCAGTTTCCGGGAGTGACGAATTTCCTATCCTTCGCTTTCAACTACCAGACCATTCATCGACTCCTACAGCGTCGCTCGCGCCAACGGCCTCGCATTTGACTTCGCCATTTAGCACGGAAGTTGCCTCTGTCTCACCGAGCGTCTCTAGATCTCCTATCCTTGGAAGCTTTCCACCCACCGTCCCCTCAAGGGGCAATTCCTCCTCAGGCACGGAAGATAACATGGTAAGAGAACCTCAACGTCGGATAGCAAATTTTCGGACGAAAGAGCGCGATCTGAGAATCCCCATGCGTCGAGCTGAATGCAAGAGAGAATAAAAGTAGCTGAGCCCCTTACCAAATAATTAGTTGTTTCCTTGGACGCGAACATACGGCTGTTTGAGTAAATTCTCAACGCTTGTCCTTTTTTCGTTTCATCCTGTCAGTCCATTCCGAACTGTTATTCCATAGGGAGAAATGAAGGATCGAACGCAAGTGGCAGTGTGGACTTTGCGGGACAAGAAGGCGGGAATGTGTATACGGTATCACTCAGTGCTACTCCACCGGGAATATTATGGGCTCTGGCCGACATGGTGGAGGAATTGTGGGACCAAATGCGGGGCAAAGGCATGGCATAGTGGCTATTGAGCAGTGCTACAGCACGGAGGAAATAGCACAAGAAGTAAGTGGCGGGATACCGGGAGGCCATGAAGCGGAAATTTTGATAGGGTGCTTATCAGTAATTCCTACACTCGAAAGGGGAGGGGGAGATATACGGTATATGTATATACCATTTACATATACCAGGAGGCATCTTAGGAACTGAACAACTGGGTTCTGCAACGGGTAGTGCGTGCGGTTACTAGTAATCTATATGGCCCAGTAGCTGCAGATGAAGCCGGTGGAATCTTGGATTTTATACTCACGGAGGGGAGTGGTACAATTGCTGTCAGTTACTCAGTGTACGACAATGGTGGTCCGGATTCATCACTATCCACGAAGCAATTTGGTTACACGCCATTCAGGGAATTTGGATAGTATTCGGGGCCGGTTGACAAATTTGAGGGAATCCAGCGCTGGAGTGATGAGATCTGGACTGTATGAGGCGACGACGTACCCATTTTGCGGTTTCGGCTCTCAGGGCATCTATGCTCCAGCCCACAGGAGCGAGAACCAAAATATTGTGACCGCTCCCAGGTCGGATAGATAGCTACGGAGCTTGTCGAAACAATGCATATGACATATGTAAGAGTGTACCAGATTAAATAAATCCTCAGCGTGTGACATGCTGGGTTGTTCCCATCCAAACTGCCCTCTTACACACTTGTACTTGCAAAAGCTCCAGAAAATACAGGCACAGCCCACACAGCCAGTGTTTCTGACTTCTTTTTGTACGTCTGCAAGGTGTAAATCTTAGCTAGTTGACTGGTGACTTCTTAAGTTTCCATTGTTCCTTTTTTCAGGGACGCGAATCTGCTGTACAGTGCCATTGCTCTCGGCCCAAATAAAAAAGTCGAAGATGACGGGTCCCTAAGGTAGGGAGTTTTGTTGGGAACTCCGGTGTGGGGCAGAGAATGCGTAATCATATCAATGTTCAGGGAGGAAATGGGAGGTTCTATTAAACTGTTGCAAAAGTTTGCCTGACTCCTGTGTTGATTGCAAACTGGTCACGTATCACCCGCGAGACTAAAGTTCGGTGGTGGATTGGTGAAGTCGTCATAATCGACCTTGAAGACATTATGAAAATCAATGACCACAGTACGCCGTTGAAGGGCGTCATCCACGTTATCAAAATCCGGCAAACTGTACATGTCACGTGAAGTACGGTCAAAATTTTTTTATATTTTGTGTTTTTATATTTTTTTTTGTATTTTAGAATTTTTAGTCTCCCGGGTGATACTCACGCGAGTCGCGCCTGAAGCGTTTGCGAGCTCAAGCAACGGGGCGTGGGTGATTCCTCCCCAATGCATGAATGCCAGGTATTTGAATAAGTTTGGATCGATCAATTGAAACAATCATGCACAACCACATCACATTCAACCCCCTGCAACGGACATAATAAAGTATCTGTCAACTGAGCACTTTTCCGTCTTCAATGTAGTTCACTTGATGAATTCCGGAGTCTTCTTGGCCCACTGAGAGCAGCAAGAACGTGTCTCCTTGAGTGACGAAAGGTAACCAATGACGAAGTCCATAAACTGCTGATAGGAGTGATTCCCCCAAACATCTATATTAACCAGACTCTTGTACAAACTGCAAACTGGCCACGTAAGGCCGGCCTGAAGTGTTTCCAGAGCTCAAGCAACAGGGCGTCTCCTTCCTCCCCAGTGCCCGCCATTCATACATGTACACCCATGGTTAAATCCCAGGAATTCATGAATACCAGGTATTTGAATAAGCTTGGACTGATCGATTGAAACAACCATCCACAACCTCATCACATTCAGCCCCCTGCCACGGGGGCACACAAACGATGGGACTAGTGCGGAATTGTTGGTTGTTGACTCACACACTCCCCACGCACGTAAGGAGGAAACTTTATATACATAGTTGGTATTCACTTCAATTCAATTCAGTGTTGTGTCCATTCACTGATCACATCGTCCCAAATCGCCGAATTGCCTGTACGAATGAATCACTGGAACTGTCTTACCTGCACTTGAAAGAATGGATCCAATTGTTGCCAGTCCATTTACAAGGATACTTTGCGGGTCTGTATGTATGAATTCATCCCCTAGAACGAAGGCCCTAAGTGGCGCTAAAGCGACGGTTCCAGAGTCCTGGGTCCCTCGTCGCTGACGGTGGAACTGCACACCCTGACTCGCTTACGAAATGTGTACCAAGCCGACTCACACAGTGGATAAGTTGTAAAGACGAAGTTATCTTTTGCGTGGTGAGCATTCAAAGAATCATCGACTCTTAATGCAGCAAACTGTTTCCCGTTTTACTCACGGGTTTGGATGTAAGTATGCTGCATTCTTGACATGCAGAATGCGGATCATATACAAATATTTAACGCCTTCTCCCACGATAAGCAGCCTTTCAATATCATCCAAGTCGATGATACGCTTACAAAATTCTCCTCGCCTCGCTGCGGACATGTGGAAAAGAAGTCTGTTTTGCAAGGCATTACTGTATTCCACAATCAGCTTCGAAGGCATTGTTGTTGCTGTAGCTTTTACCTTGTGCGAGTGGCCAGTGGCAGGAGGCTTCCTTCCCCGCCCAGGGTTCCCGAATTTACGTTGGCGTCAGGAAGTCGTAAAGGTCGCAAAACACCATATCCAAGCAAATATACATAGTTAAACAATTTCGAGAGCATGGTTTGTTCAGATGATGCTTGGGACACTTTTTTTTATTCAAGTGAATCATGCATGAAGACCGACAACGGAGGGAATGGAATGAGGGAAGCGACGTCGTGGTCCGCCTTCTTGCCAGTTGTTCGCACGCACGTCCAGCCAACTCCTTAACTAACAAGGCGCTATTCTACAACCACAGGGACACCCAGTCGTGATGGAGGCTCGTGCGCGAGAATACGTGGAGCAAGCGTCGGAATCGGGTGGTCAGGGACGCTATGAGGAGGCTCTGAAATACGCCAACAAGGCTCTGATTATTCCAGGAATCGACCCCGATGTGAAATTCGACGGCTTGGTGTACAAAGCCATTGCATTGTATAATTTGGACCGGAACGAGGAGGCGATCGATTATTTCAGTCAAGCGTTGGAAATTCGCCCCGAGGACACGGATGTCTTGAGTGCCAAAGGCATGGCGTTCGAGAGCTTGGGACGCTTCCAAAGAGCCGTTGAATGTTACGATACCGTGCTGGAACTGAATTCGGAGGATTTGGGTGCTTTAGGAAACAAGGGTAACTCTTTGCGGTGTTTGGGTCGAAATGAAGAGGCGATCGAGTATTATGATAAAGTCTTAACGCTGGTTCCCGAAGATGCCTTGGCTCGGAATAACAAAGGACTGGCGCTGGAGAACCTGAACCGAAACCAGGAAGCGCTTCAGTGTTACAATGAAACTTTGACCCTCGAACCCGATTACGCTGCGGCACTCAATAATAAAGGCAATGTTCTACAGAACATGGAACGGTACGAAGAAGCGATTGGATGCTATAATCGAGCCATGGATATCCAACCAGATGATCCAGTGGCCTATATTAATAAGGGAACGACATTCCGAGCTCTCAATCGGGTGGAAGAAGCCATTGAATGTTATAACAAGGCTGCCGGATTTAGTTCGGATAGGGATCGAGCATTACATTACAAAGGCAATGCTCTAAGCTACCTGGGTCGGCATGAAGAAGCTCTCGCCTGTTACAATGAAGCAATTGAACTACAACCTGAGAACGCTGAAGTTCTTGCTAACAAAGGGGATGCTCTCAAGACTCTCGGAAGAGATGAAGAAGCCGTAAACTGTTTCGACAAGGCAATCGAATTGCATCCGGATGATGCTCGGTCTCTTAACAATAAAGGACTAGCACTGAAGGACTTGGGTCGAGCGGATGAAGCTCTTGAGTGTTATAACAAGGCATTAGAGCTCCGACCTGACTTCGCAACAGCGCTTAGCAACAAAGGAGTGGCACTTACGGCACTCAGAAGATATGAAGAGGCGATAGAGCTGTTTGATAAAACCTTGGGGATTGAGTTCGAAGATGCACTGGCTTTGGCCGATAAGGGTAATGCTCTGAGGGACTTGAATCGGCTGGAGGAAGCCATTGAGTGCTATGACAAATCCCTTCAACTCAATCCGCAAAATGCGGATGCACTCTGCGACAAAGGAACTGCACTATTCAAATTAGAACGGAGAGAGGAAGCAATTGAATGCTACGACGCAGCCCTGGGGCTCCAGCCCGAGAACTCCGAGGCGCTAAAGTCTAAAGGGCACGCTTTGTATGCGCTAGACAGGAATAGAGAGGCAATAGAGTGCTACACAAAAGCTCTCAAACTTCACCCAAATTATGGCGATGCGTTACGCAACAAAGGAAATGCTCTAAAGAAACTGTCCCGGTATGAAGAAGCTATTGAGACTTATGACAGCGCTATTGCTACTGGTAACGTCGATGCGGAAACGTTTTACAATAAAGGGGCATCACTCGAATGTCTTGAGCGTGATGAAGAAGCTCTAGAATGCTATGATAAAGCTGTCGAACTCGACGACACCTATTTTGATGCTCATTACAGAAAAGGGTACCTCTCGAAGAAGCTTGAGAAAACAGAAGATGCGATCTCCTCTTTTGATAACGCGCTTCATATCAACGGAGATGATGTCAATGCTTTGGATCATAAGGGAAAAGCGCTTCAAAAAGTAGGCAGATACGAAGAAGCTGTAGAATGTTTCGACAAGGTAATTGAACTACAGCCAGAGAACAGCGAAACGCATTGCAATAGAGCACTTGCGGCGGTTGCGCTTGATAGGAAGGAAGAAGCGGTGAAATCCTTTGATAAGACCCTCCAAATTCAACCCGACAATATAATCGCATTGTTGGGCAAAGCAGACGCATTGAAGGATCTAGAGCGGAATGAGGAAGCTGTAAAGTGCTACGAAAAGGTACTTGAGCGCCAGGTAGGGGACAAGCAGGTGTTCCGAAATAAAGGGATAGTGTTACGTCGGCTCAAGAGGAACAAGGATGCCTTGACATGTTATGATGATGTACTTGAACAAGACCCTCAGGATATCTTCATCCTGACGGAAAAGGGACATGCCCTACGTTCGGTTAGGAAATTTGATCAGGCTATCGAATGTTACGATGGTGCCCTAGAGCTTGACAGCGATTACTACAATGCATTGATTGGGAAGGCGTATGCGCTTTCTCAAAATGCTTCGAATAAAGAAGCGCTGAAACTGTTTAATAGGTCAGTCAAGTTAAGTCCCGAAGATTCTAATGCTTTTTATGGCAAAGGGGTGGCACTTAGAAACCTTGAGAGGCATGAAGAAGCAATAGCTTGTTTTGACAAAGCATTGGAAATCCAAACACAATTTCTTGATGCTTTGCACAATAAAGGCAATTGCCTTAGGGACCTAAGTCGGCATGAAGAAGCTATCGATTATTATGATAAAGTGCTGGAAGTGAACCCAAAGCACGTAAACGCTCTCAAGAATAAAGGATTATGCCTTTGGAATCTCCACCAAAATGATAAAGCCATTGAATGTTACGACCGGGCGCTCGAGATAAATCCTGAGTACGTACATATACTGAACAATAAGGGGAACGCATTAAAAAATCTTGGCCGAAACGAAGAAGCGATAGCCTGCTACGATAAAGCCATACAACTTCAGCCCAACTACGCAAGCGCTTTCAATAATAAAGGGCTAGCTCTTGAGAGTCTAGGTTGCAGCCAGGATGCTATCGAGTGTTATGATAAGGCGGTTGAATTACAACCGGACTTTAGTCGAGCGCTTTCTAACAAAGGAGTAGCGCTTGCCTCCCTTGGAATGAACGAAGAAGCTCTAGAGGTGTTCGACAGGACCCTGGAAGTTAAACCCGACGACATCGTCACATTAATCGACAAAGGAAACGCCCTTAGGGATCTGAACAGAACCGATGAAGCATTCGAGTATTATGACAAAGCTCTCAAACTCCAACCGGCAAATCCTTATGCGTTCGTCTGTAAAGCGACAGCACTAAGCAGAGCTAATCGGCATGTGGAAGCTATTACAAATTATAGCAAAGGGATAAACCTTCGATCCGACGACGCATTCGCTATTCACGGTATGGGCGCTGCGCTGAAAAGCCTTGGTAGGTTGGAAGAGGCCATGGAATGTTATGATAGAGCCATCGAAATACAACCGGATTACATTGGTGCTCTCCAAAGCAGAGCGAATTGCTTAAGGGACCTTGAGCAATATGAAGATGCCATTGAAGGTTATGACAAGGTTCTTTCTCTCGATCCGCAGCATACCAATGCACTTACAAACAAAGGACTAGCACTTTGGAATGTGTTCCGTAACGAAGAAGCCGTCCAGTGCTATGATCGAGTTCTACGGCAACAGCCAAATTCGTTGAGTGTGCTAGGAGCTAAAGGCATGGCTTTGGAAAGCTTAAAAAGATACGAGGAGGCTTTGGTCTGCTACAACAAGGCTTTGAAGATTGAGTCAAAAGAAATGGGAGCTTTGGGTAATAAAGGCAATTGTTTAAGTAATTTGGAAAGGTATGAGGAAGCTATCAAATGTTACGACGAGGTGCTTGAAATCGATCCACGAAACATCCTTGCGCTTAACAACAAAGGGATCGCACTGGAGAGTCTGGAACGATACGAAGAGGCTCTTAACTGCTATGATGAGACACTAGAGCTTGAGCCCGGATTTTCGGCCGCTTTCCGCAACAAGGGCAGCACTCTTATGAATTTGGGTAGAAACGAGGAAGCCATTGCATGCTTCGACGGAGCACTAGGTTTACAACCTGACTTTTCGTCCGCAATGCGAGAAAAGGGAGATGCATTGGGGACTCTAAACCGCGATGAAGAGGCAATTGAGTGCTACAACCGAGCTCTCGAGTTAAATAGAAAAGATTCCAACGCCCTGATAAACAAAGGAAGGACGCTTTCCAAGTTGGGGAAAAGTAAAGAAGCCATAAAATGTTTTGATAAAGCAGTTAAATCAGGTTTAGATCCAGGGAAGGCGTTGCTACATAAAGGGGTGCATCTACGGCATCTCAGCAGAAGCGACGAGGCAGTAGAATGCTTCGGTGCTGCTTTGGGGTTTTATCCTGAATCGACTAAAATTTTCCTCGAAAAGGCTCATGCACTGAGAGATCTGCGTCGCTATGAATCCGCAATAGGGTGCTACGACGTAGTGCTGGCTGAAAACTCTGACATCGCTGATGCGTGGAGCGGTAAAGGTAGTGCACTTCGTGGTCTGGGCATGAATCAGGAAGCTCTTGCTTGCTACGAGGAAGCACTCTCATTGGAGCCTGCTGACGGTCATTTTTACCACAATAAAGGATGTGCTCTTAGGGATTTATGTCAGAACGAAGAAGCTCTTGAATGTTACAATAAGGCATTAGAGTTACAACCAGTCTCGGCTGAGACCCTCCGCAATAAAGGAACCGTGCTCATTGCCCTAAACAAGAACGAACAGGCGAATGACTTTTTAGATCAGGCGCTTGAGCTCGAGCCAAATGATTATATCGCGTGGACTGAAAAGGGAAACGCACTGAGAAATTTAAACCTCACCAGTGCGGCTATCAAATGTTATGACAAGGCAATTGAACTGGATCCGCACTCACCTCATGCGTTCAATGGAAAAGGCAACACGTTTATCGATTTGCATAAGTACGACGAAGCTCTGAGGAATTACAATAAAGCTCTCAAAATTAAACCCGATTACATCGAAGCGATAAACAACAAAGGACACGCTTTAAGAGGGCTGCATCGATACGAGGAAGCTATTGAGTATTATGATCGAGCGTTAAAGACCGCACCGGATAATACAGACAGTTTGATTGAGAAAGGAACTACATTATGCGAGCTTGTTCGCTATGACGAAGCCATAAAGTGCTACGACAGAGTCCTTGATATTCAACCGGATAACGTTGACGCCTTTCTCAGGAAAGCGAATACTCTTAAGAACATTGGGCGAAATGAAGAAGCCATCGCATGCTATGACTCTGCGCTGGAACTGGAACCAGACAATCAGAATGTGTTGAACGGGAAAGGAAGCACGCTCAAGAATCTCAACAAGAACGAGCAGGCAATCCTTTGTTACGATAAGGTGCTTCAGCATGTACCAGATAACGTCATCGCGCTTCGCAACAAAGGCAATGCTCTCGAAAAGTTACACCGGTACGAGGAAGCTATAACGTGCTACGATAACTTACTCAGCTATCATCCTGAAAGCGCTAGTACTTTAGTCGATAAGGGAATTACATTAAGCGCCGTCGGTCGGGACGAAGAAGCAATCTCGTCCTATGATGAAGCGCTTGTACTTCAGCCGAAGGACACGCGGACCTTGATACTGAAGGGGACATCACTCCAAAGACTCAAGCGTTGGGAAGAAGCTGTCCACTGTTATGACCAGATCCTGGAATTGCAATCCGACGAAATCGATGCCTTGAAGAATAAAGCCGATGCGCTGAGAAACTTGAATAGGAATAAGCAAGCTATAGCACATTATGATAAAGTACTAGTGATTCAATCTGACCATTGGGACGCCATTTGTGGCAAGGGACTGGCGCTGAAGAAGTTGGATCGTGACGAAGAAGCGATTGAATGTTTCGACGAAGCACTGGGATTAGAGGGAGATTCCGCTTTGGCATACCGTTACAAAGGTGACACGTTGACAAAGATGAATAGAGCTGAGGAAGCACTGGAGTGCTATGATAAGGCGCTATCCTTGCAGCCTGACGATGTCATGGCCTATATGGGCACCGCCACTGCTCTACGAAGCCTGAACAGGACAGACGAAGCTATTGATTGTTATGATAGGGTAATCGAGGTTAATCGGGAATACCACATGGCGTTTTATTCTAAGGGCACTGCATTGCAAGAACTTGGGAGGTTGGAAGAAGCTATAGGGTGCTACAATGAAGCAGTAAAGTTGGAACCTAGTTTGCCGGAGGCATACTTTAACAAAGGAGAAGCACTTCGCAGTCTTAAGCGAAATGATGAAGCAATCAAGTGTTACAATGCAACTCTCGAACTTGAGCCTGCGTCATTTAAAGCATTGTTTAAAAAAGGAGTTGCTTTCCAAAATATTGGCGAACATGCGGCAGCGATAGAATACTATAATGCGGCTCTCGACCTGAAACCCGACTTTCCTGACGCTCTCCTGAATAAGGGACATGCGTCGGCAACCCTTCAAAAGTATGAAGAAGCCCTCAGATGTTATGATGAAGTGATTTGGATCGATACTGAAAATGCTGAGGCATTGCAAAATAAAGGACACGCGCTCAGGAACCTGAGGAAATACGAAGACTCCATTGACTGCTACGACCGGGTACTCAAACTCCAGCCTGGAAATATCGAGGCTTGCTATACCAAGGGGCTCTCGTTTTACGATCTGCAACGATATGAAGAGGCAGTAGAGTGTTACAACGAAGTGCTTAAAGTGGAACATAGTGACGTGCGAGCGCTAAGAGCGAAAGGCATAGCCCTTGAGCTACTTTCTCGCTATGAAGAAGCTATTGAGTGTTATGACGGCGTCTTTCCAAAAGATATTGAAATCCTTCGAAACAAAGCCAGCTCGTTGCAACACCTGGGTCGGTATGAGGAATCTATAAACGTTTTTGACAGGGCTCTCCAACTTGATCCAAAGAGTATTGTTTGTCGTGATGAAAAAGGTTTAGTGCTGGAGAAACTAAGTAGAAACATGGAAGCAATTGGCTGCTACGATGAAATTCTCGCATCTCAAGTGAGTTACTCTCCAGCGTACCGTCATAAAGGCGACGCTTTGAGAAACCTCAAGAAAAATGAAAAAGCGATTGAATGCTATGACGAAGCACTAAGGTTTCACCCCCGGGACGAATTTTCCTTATGCAATAAAGGAGTTGCTTTGCAGAATCTCAGTCGAACCGAAGAAGCGATTGAGTGTTACGACGCTGCAGTAGACATACAGCCATGTTTCATCCAAGCTTTGCTCCTCAAAGGAGATGCACTTTGCAATCTTGGCAGGAATGAAGAAGCTATTGAAAGCTACGATAGGGCATTGGAATTGGAACCCAGTAACGCTGGAATTTCTATCAAGAAGGGTTTGGCACTTCGTGCTCTTACCCACTTTGTCGAAGCAATTGATTGCTTTGAAGACGCAATTAAAGAAGAGCCGGAGAACTATAACGCGTACTATTACAAAGGTGAAACACTCCAGCAGCGAGATCGGGACGAGGAAGCTATTGAATCGTACGACAAAGTCCTTGAGCTGAATCCGCGCTTGGCCTCCGCAGTCGTCAAAAAAGGAAACGCTCTGAAAAGTCTTGGAAGAAATAAAGCAGCAATTGAATGTTATGACCACGCGCTCAACCTTCAGCGCAATTACGTTGATGCAATTGCACAGAAGGGAGACGCACTTCAGAATATTGCTTGTCATGAAGAAGCGATAGAGTGTTTTGACAAGGCCTTGGAACTCTCAGGGGATGACGCGAGGCTGTTACATAGCAAAGGATTGTCTTTAAACTCCCTTGGCAGGTATAAGAGCGCTCTGGAATGCCATAATGAAGCTCTCAAAATAAGACCGGCGTTTGCAGCAGCTCTTTGCAGCAAAGGCCAAACCCTTACCGCACTGCAGAAATACGACGCAGCCCTGGAGGTGTTTGATGCATCCATTTTCCTGGAACCTACTAATCCCCAAACTTTGACTGAAAAAGCGAACACTCTGCTCCAAATGAACCGTATTGAAGAAGCTATTGAGTGTTACGACACAGCTCTGAGGGTAAACGCCAATTACTCTGACGCTCTTAAAGGAATGGGCTATGCACTACGGGAGCTCAGTCGTTTTGAGGAAGCTATAGAATGCTATGAACGTTCGCTCGGTATCGAACCGAAAGATGCTGCCTTGCTCGCAGAAAAAGGCGACACTATTAAAGCTCTGGGTCAAAATGAGAAGGCGATAGAATGCTATGATCAGAGCCTTCGCATGCAACGAAACAGGTATCAAACGTTCTCGAAGAAGGGAGATGCACTTATGAACTTGAAGAAATACTCAAAAGCTGTCCAGTGCTACAATGACTCTTTGGAGATTGAACCGAATCAGGCAACTACTCTTCTTTCCAAGGGAGCTGCTCTCAGGCGCCTCACTGACGAAGAAGCTGCAATCGAATGTTTTGACAAGGCTTTGAAGATCCAGCCAACATATATCCTCGCACTTAGGTACAAAGGGATCGCGTTAATTTCTCTTGGCGAGTACGAGGAAGCCATCGACAATTTTGACAAGGCTGTTCAGATTCGATCAGATGATACTGCTTCCCTAGTTGAGAAAGCCCGAACTCTTAGGAAGATGAAAAGGTATGCGAAAGCTATCGAGTGTTATGATAGAGTTCTGGAGTTTCAACCCGAAGACGTTACGGCTCTTTACGAAAAAGGGAAAATACTGAAACATGTTGATCGTATTGAGGAAGCTATTGAGAGCTACGATAAGGCGCTAGACTTGGATCCTGATAATGCTAATGTTTTGAAGGAGAAAGGTTATGCACTGCGAAGCTTGCATTGCTCGGAAAAAGCCATTGCCTGTTTTGACCAGGCACTAAAATATGATCCTGACGATGCTACGCTATGGAACGAAAAGGGAAGAGCTTTCAATGATTTAAACCAAGATGCTCATGCTCTCGTGAGCTACAGTAAGAGTTTGGAAATTCAACCGGATAATCCTGTGACTCTGAAGAACAAGGGCGATACACTTTACAACCTTCGTCGTTACGTGGAAGCGATCAAATGTTACGACTCTGCGCTTAAGGTAGATCCATCGTATGCTGTTGCATTCAACAACAAAGGCAACTCTTTGAGGAAGCTAAAGAAGGAAACTGACGCATTGGAATGTTATGACAAGGCGATTGAGTTCCAGTCTGACTTTGCAAGTGCTCTGCGGAACAAGGGCATGGTCCTCGCGACACTTCAAAGACATGACGAAGCATTGGTTGCTCTGGAGAACGCCCTGCAATTCGAACCTAATGACTTTCCAGCGGTCATTGAACAGGCAGATGTTCTAAAGGCATTGAACCGAAACATTGAAGCCATTGAATGCTATGACAAAGCACTTACGCTTCAGTCGAATAGTACGTCAGCGCTTCGACACAAAGGCATTGCCCTTGCTACACTTGAAAAGTATGAAGAAGCGATAGAGCATTATGATGCGGCAGTTGCCCGGCAACCTGACGACAGCACGGCATTGGCGTACAAAGGAAATGCGCTGATGAACTTGAATCGTAACGAGGAAGCAATCGACAGTTACGACGAAGCACTGGCTGTCCAACCCGATAATGGTTACGCTTTGCAGATGAAAGGGCGTGCTCTACGGAAGCTTAATCGTATCGAGCAAGCTATCGATTGCTACGATAAGTCTCTGGCGCTAAATCGCAAGAATACTGATGTCTTGATGGACAAGGCTGACTCTTTGAAAGATCTTGGTCAATATGAGGAAGCGATTGAATACTACAGCAAAAGTCTTAAGATTCAACCTGATAACCCGGATGCTCTTGCCAACAAAGGAGACTTGCTTTTTAATACTCAACGATATGAGGACGCTGTGCTATGTTATGATAAAACCCTTGAGATTCAGCCGTCAAGGGTTGCTGTTCTAGCAAATAAAGGTAATGCACTTAGGAAAATGCGTCAGGATACTGACGCACTCGAGTGTTACCAGAAGGCGACCGAATTCCAGCCTGCGTTTGCAAGGGCGCTTCGCGGTGAAGGACAGGTGCTTATGGATTTGGGAAGGCATGATGAAGCGATATCTTCTTGGGATGCATTGCTCAAACTCGACCAGGACGATCATCTTTCTCAAATTTGGAAAGGAAAGGCATTACAGAGCCTTCAGCGACATGGAGAGGCGGTTGATTGCTTTTCTCGAGTACTGGAATTTCTTCCGGACAATGCCGAAGTTTTGTACAGCAAAGCACTCTCGCTGAAGAATCTGAATCGGATTAATGAGGCCATTGAATTGTTCGGCAAAGCGCTCTACTATCACCCAAATCACGCCAAGTCGTTAAGAGAGCTTGGGCATACGCTGAGGATTCATAGCCGTGTTGGAGAAGCCATTGAGTGCTATAACAAGGTATTGGAGCTCGAATCTCAAGATTCCCTCATTCTTGTTGAAAAGGCAGATGCGCTTACGAGCATTTCTAGGTACGATGAAGCTGTCAGTTGTTACACGGATAGCCTGAACGTCGACCCTCAAAACGCCGAAGCACTCGTGAAGCGGGGTGATGCGCTTGCAAACCTGGATAGGACTAAGGAAGCTATTGAATGTTATGATAAAGCTCTTGAAGTCAAACCCACCTATGCTCATGCTTTTTGCCGGAAGGGGCACGCTTTTCGGCAACTCAGTAGCGATGAAGCAGCCCTTGAATGCTACGAATCCGCTCTTCGGCTTCATCCTGACGACGCCGATGCGCTTTACAGCAAAGCACTTTCATTAGCTAATCTCCACAGGTTTGAAGAAGCAATCGTCAGTTTCGATGAAGCTCTCATGTTGGAGTCTGAGAATGTCGACGTTATTGGAGCTAAAGGCATATCACTTGAGAACCTAGGCAGGTACGAAGAAGCTATTTCGTGCTACGACAAATGTTTGGAATTGGGAGGTACAAATCCAATTGCTTTGGCGAATAAAGGGGATTCTCTCTGTAGTCTGCGAAGGCATGATGAAGCAATTCAGTGTTACCAGACAGCGCTTGAAATCTCACCGACCAATCCTCAGTTGTTGCATAGAATTGGGATGGCTTTGGAGCAGCTGAACCGTACTGAGGAGGCTATAATGTATTTTGATAAGTCTCTTGAACTTAATGCCAAAGATTTCGAGGTGTTTGTCAGTAAAGGAAATGCTTTGAAGGATATGAAGAAGTACGATGAAGCCATCAAGTGCTACGACGAAGCGCTTGCACTAGAACCAGAAGAAGGAGTTACATTGGCTAGCAAAGGAGACTCGCTGCGTATGTTAAAGAAATTTGAAGAAGCTCTTCTATGTTGTCACAAGGCGATTGAAATCCAATCGGATTGTGCTCAAGCATTTCTGGTCGAAGGATACACGTTTCGAGACCTTGATCGCAACAACGAAGCAATCCAGAGTTATGATAATGCTCTTGAGTGCTGCCCTCAATTGATTGAGGCTCTTCTTGGGAAAGGCGAAGCTCTGATGACACTGGAAGAGTATGATAGCGCTGTAGATTGCTTTGATCAAGTACTTAGGCTTGATACCCAAAATGTCAACGCCCTTCGCAACAAGGGTATTGCTCTCAGAAACTCGCATAGGTCTGAAGTGGTTATTGACTGCTTCGATGCCGTTTTGGAGATCGATTCTACCGACGCGAGTGCCTATCATAATAAAGGACTTGCCCTTCATGACCTCGGTAGAGACGAGACTGCCATTCAATGCTATGAAAAGTCGTTGGAGCTTGAACCTCGGTTTGCTGAAGCAATTCGTGACAAAGGGATATCACTTGGAGCTTTAGAAAAGCACGTGGAGGCGCTAACATTTCTTGATCAAAGTCTCCAGTTTGATTCTCATGATGTCACAGCTCTGATCGAGAAAGGCAAAGCCCTCATGAATCTGAACCGCAGCCAAGAAGCAATTCAGAGCTATGACCGCGCACTTGCTCTGGCACCAGAAAGTGCACTGAGTGCAGTGGCTCTGAATAGTAAGGGAATCGCGCTTTGTCAGCTTGGAAGAAACGAAGAAGCCGTTGGAAGCCATGATAAAGCTCTCGAGCTTCGACCTCATTTTGCGGATGCTTCATACAATAGAGGTAATGTCCTTAGCAATCTTAGCAGGTTTGAGGATGCTATTGAATCCTACGATAAAGTGCTCGAACTTGAATCCGACCATTGGGGTGCTCAATACCGTAAAGGAATTGCCCTCGAACGTCTTGAGCAATACGAAACCGCCATCCAATGCTACAACGAAAGTATCAGGATCCAAGCGGATAGAGCGGACATATACAGGCACAAGGGTAATTGTCTGAAGCGCCTCGAGAATTTCGACGAAGCTATTGAGTGCTATGAGTCTGCCCTGGAGCTGGAACCTGGAGACTCCGAGGCGCTCATTAATAAAGGGATGTCGCTCGAAGGTGTTGGACGACACGAAGAAGCAGTTCGCTGCTACGATAAAGCACTGGAACTTTGCCCCAATAGCACACATTTACTGGAACTAAAAGGTTTAGCACTTGAAACGCTCGGGCGTTATACGGATGCCCTACATTCGTTTGATGGTGTACTTGGGCTGGAACCAAAGCACGCCGTTGCTTTGTCAGAAAAAGGGAACTGCTTGAGAAACTTGAACCGGAACGAGGAGGCTTTGGTGTGTTTTGATGAAGCTCTCGAGGTATCTCCAGGGAAGGTCTCTACTTTCAATGCCAAAGGTCTCGCTCTCGCTAATCTCAATCGGAACGAAGAAGCTATCGAATGTTATGATGCAGCTCTAAAGCTCCAGTCAGGCAACTTTTTTGTCTACCGTAATGAGGGACATGCGTTTCAAGCTCTTGGCAAGCATGACGATGCCATAAACTGCTACGACAAAGCGCTTGAGTTGAATCCAGAGGATGGATTTGCTTTGACTGGGAAAGGAGTATCGTTGAACTCCCTAGGCAAAACTAAAGAAGCTGTCGAGTGTTATGACCGTGCAATCAGTATCTTGCCTACTTATTCTCAAGCATTTTATCACAAAGGCAATGCTTATTTGCAGCTAGGTCGTATGGAGGAAGCAGTAAATTGCTATGACAGAGCGCTTGCTCTGGAACCCGAGCTAGCCAACGCTTACCATTGCAAAGGAAATGCCTTAGCGTGTCTTCGAAGAGAAGAAGACGCAATAGAATGTTATGACAAGGCACTAGAACTTCTTCCTCATTCCTATGAGGCGTTGCGAAATAAAGGAGACTCTTTGAGAAACCTGGGGCGTTACACCGAAGCGTTACATTGCTACGACAAAGTGTTGGACATGATGCCGAACGAACCGCTCAACTGGAATGCTAAGGGGCTTGCACTATATGGCCTTGCCAGGTATGAGGAAGCAATTGGGTGCTACGAGAAGACACTGGCACTAAAACCGGGTTTCTTTGAGAGTCTGCGCAACAAAGGAGTAGCGCTCACTGCACTAGATAGGATAGAGGAAGCCCTCGCCGTGTTCGATGAGGCAATGGGGATACAACCAGAGGACCCTGTCACTTGGACTGAACGGGGAAATGCATTGAGAAGTCTGGAGCGGGTGGACGAAGCTATGGAACACTATGAGAAAGCAATGGCAGTTGATCCTCACTATTCTTACGCCTGTGACGAGAAAGGGGTAGCGCTCTGCAAGCTAGGCCAACTTGACCAAGCCATAGGCTACTTTGACAAAGCTCTAAGACTCTTGCCCGATGATGCGTATGGCTTGATCGGGAAAGCAAATGCATTATGCGGACTCGGTAGAGATGACGAAGCCCTTGAACATTATGACGCCGCACTAGAGCTGGAGCCAGCCAACACTGACGCATTGATCAATAAGGGAATTGTACTTAGGTATCAAGGTCGATTCCAAGAAGCCATATCCTGCTACGATGAAGCTCTGGAGATCCAACCTAATGACCCAATCGCTTACAACAACAAAGGCATCGCCCTTGAACATCTCTGGAGGAATGAGGAAGCACTCCAATGTTACGACAAAGCCCTTGATATCCGTCCAGGTTATATTCACGCCCTAAACAATGAAGGAAATGCTCTCAAGAATGTGGGCCATAACGAAGAGGCCATTCTATGCTTTGACAAAGTTATTAAACTGGATCCATGCCATGCTAGTGCTTTCAATAATAAGGGACTTGCACTTGAGAATCTGGGTAGAACTGAAGAAGCCATTGAATGCTATGAAACGGCGTTTAAACTCCAACCGGAATTCTTCAACGCCCTTCGCAATAAAGGAATTGCGTTGGAAGGTCTAGGAAGGTATGACGAAGCGATCGAAGTCTATGACGACATCCTACGACAAGATCCCAATAACCGGGGTGCTCTTGAAAGCAAAAGCCTTGTACTTGTTACGCTTACGGCTCAGAGGAAAGGGTATGACCCTAACGAAACAGGAGGATATTGGGGTAGCCGGTATGCACGAATGCACTCTTACAAGTAGTCCAAGGAAGTTGAGTGAAACTGGACAATCTGACACACTGTCCATAGCCGTTCCTGGATAGTTATCTCCCTTTGGTGAAAGATTGGTGTGTACTGAATTCCTAACAGTTGAGTTTCACTGAAAAAGTTAGACTTCAATTATGCCAGTGGGAGTCAAGGGTGTTTGTGGAAACGGCATCGCTGGTGGAAGTTGAAATCAATTGCAAATCAGACGTTGAGAATAATTGGCGGGATGAAGATCAGGCGAAGACTCACGGTTTCTCTAACCGAGCATACCACTTGGTTTTCGCCAGAAAAGCTACTGCTAACACGGAAGATGCAACACACGAATATCCTAGACGCCACAAATCCAGTTTCGGGTCGAAGCGAAAAGAGTTCATTCGAACTCCACCGTCGTATTCTAAAGAAGACGACTAGCCCTTCCCAGCTCGTGGAAAACGGAAAGCAGATTTGGAGGTGTACCAGCACTGGGCTGACTACAACCCTGAAAGAAATGCAAAGTTTTGGGTTCGGCTCCTTAGCGCAGCGACATAACTCACTGCTGTAGGTATATAACCTCACCTGTACTTTCGCGCGCATTGAGATTGCCGTCGGTAATTTTTCCCTCTTACCAGACTCGTAGGGTAATGACAGCTAACGATTCACAGCCTCTTATTTATTTCACCCACTACCATCGCCACCACCGTTTACCAGTTATGCAGCTACAGTTGTACAACCACTAGGTGTATTTTCCGTTCAACTGCCAGCCCATACCATGCACTAATTCCGTTTCGGAACTATTGCCCATACAAACTGACTCATCTCTGATTCAGATTTTGCTCCGTTTAACGTTGCCGTCTGTCGCTCCCTTGTTTTCGACAACACCAACCTCTTCTGCCTCACGCACCGCAATTCTGTCGATAACCGACTCATCACCCCATATGTTGATTACCCCAGATTTGTTCGTACCTTCGTCCTCACCGACGTTCCATTCAGCATCTACCGTTTCAACATCGTGCAGCGTGGGGAAGTGTGCGCACATGGTTCCTTCTCCCGAGCCTACTGGTTTAACAAGCTCTGGACACTTGGAGAGAACAGTATCATCTTCACCAATATGGTAGAAAATACCGTTGCATCTGTTTCAGTCAGCGTTGTTGTTCCGCTAGAGAATGCGTCCCCAACGCCCAACAAAATGGTGTCGGGTCACAAATATCCCGTCTGCGCTCACCTCGCTTCTCAGAAAGTGATGTTGATACCAGATAAACGCGGCTGAATCAGCGGAATCGGTTCTAATTTTTATTGGGCCGCAAGTGGCTTTGGCTATACTTCTCATTGGTATAGCAGTTACTTGCGCCGCATATATTCTCTACAGACGACGTCGATATTTCGAGAGAATGAAGTCATTCAATGACTCACAGTCCATTTATGCATATCAGCTAGGTACGTTGCCTGGAACTTGTCCGGTTGTGTGTCCCACGAAGGAAAATACGAATTTGGACTCGCCGCCCAATGTCTCCAGCGCTTCATCTTTCTCGCTGTCTTCGTGCGCGACTCGAAATTGGTTCATGCCAACCCTCTCGTGAAATATACTACCAAGGAAGAGAGAAACATAACATATTGCGTCTTCGATGGCGCTTAGCGCCCTCCGAAAAAGGATAGAGTTAACTCTCGTGCGGCCTCTCCGTTGAAACCCGCAGAATTCGTCTTCGATCTTGCCGACAGCGCCGGAAGTGTTCAAGCGACGTCGGTATCAGCTCCCAAAGTGCGTAACTTTTCTTGCGTAGGGAAGCCTCTTCGGGTGACTTAAACAACCAACGCAGACGTACCGCGATTAAAAGCGAGTGATAATATCAAGCTGAAGTGGAAAGTTATCCTCTTTGGAGAACCTGACCGTTGGTGGAACTGTAGCCTCGTGAGAAGCCAAAGCAGGCCGTAATTCGGACGGACACAGGGAATGATTGAGAAAATAATGCCGAAACCGTGGAAGAGGGAGATAGCAGGAACAGTTTTGGTGTTCGAGGTCATTTACTTGCTTCGCTAAGAGGCCTAAGATACGCAGCAATCGCGTGGCGCTAATGTAGCTGAGGCGACTGGTTAGCCTGAGCATAGACGACGTACAGTCAATGTGTTTGCTGGTGGGAAGTGTATATTTTCAGTTTTACAACTGTTTGCAGTTCAATACAATATTTCTAAGGGCGATTGAGTGCAGGGAGCGACCCACTCTCGCGCATGCTTCGTTTTTGATCGTTATCACGTTGTGAGTACCTTCTATTTGGAAGGACGGCGGAGGACTTGGAAGAATTCAAAGCACTTCCACGGCGCTTGCCAGTAGTGGAGCCTCTACGACTACTTGTAGGCTGGAATAGTACATCTTCATCGTCATCCTCCTCTTCGGCCTCGTTACCCATTGCATACACGTCCGCCATGCTCGTTCGACGAGTGGGTCCACCCGATGCTCCGGGATCCTTTCTTAGTTCCTCGGGAGTTTGCTCGCTGTAGGAAGCCATTGCTTCCGACAACCTGGAGTTGCCTGCAGCCACAAACGACTCGTCCCAAAGCTGAACATCGTCCGCCACAGCCTGAACAGCCTGGGCTGCAATGTTTTTGCGCTTCATCGAAGACTTGATACTAGCGTGTTGCTTTGCTCGTGCCCTTCTCATTTCCCGCTTGGCAGCGAAATCGGCATGCCTCCTCTGTTGCATTTTTAGGAGCTCGCTTGTAGGGATTTTATGAAATTCTACAGCGCTGCCCTGCTTGTTAAAACGACTGCCTTCAACTGGTGCTTTCTTTTTTTCTTGATTCCCTACAGAACTCCCAACCTCAGCTGGCGCACTGGCATCTTTGCCTTCAGATTTCGATGGTTCTTGTGGAGCCTCAGTGGTCTCTTCTGAAGACATATTTTCGTTCTTCAACTTTTCGCTTTGGCCTTTTAGACGACGGCGACTTAACTGGTTGCTTCGCTGAATGTATGCAGTCGTCTGATATTTCAGATTCATTTCGCCTTGGTCCTTTCCTTGGTTACCTCTTTGAATCATTGTAACCGCTTTGCCCACGGGACTAGATATTCTATCGTACATCCCCGTAAAATCTGTAGTTGTCCGCTCAGCTTCCTGGTCATCATCTCCTTCATCATCCTCTGAGGATCCATCACCCCCGAAAAACCTGGAGAAAGCATTGTCTGCCGAGGAATTAGCAGAAGGAGACTCTGGGGGAGCGGGACTAATTTGACCCTCTTTGTCTTGGGCCAAGACTTTTAAAGAAGCAAGTCCGTCTAAGCCATCTACGCCGCTTCCACGTCGCATCTTTGTAAGCTGCTGTTGGATTAACTTCGAGCTGCGTTCGCTCTCTTTGGGTTCCTCGCTAATTTCAGGAAGCCTACCAGTAGAGCTTAATGATGCCCTCCTCTGATAAGCGCGGGAGTCGTCATCAACTTTGATTTTCGAAACTTGAGTAGCTTCCTCAAGTTCTTCTGTATTGATGTAACCCTCTTCGTCAGTTTCTAACTGGAGCATCAATGGACCCGATTTCTGGGAAAACGACCCACCATGCTGTTGTTGGCTAAAGGGGGTAGGTGCTGGAGTATGCTGCTCAGATTCCTCCGAGGCTCTCTCATCCTTTTCACGTTTGTATGTACTAGACGCTGGTGGCTGAATTTGATTGGGCGACGAGATAATACGGATGGCCATTTCAACGACGTCTGCTATAGCTTTGTGCCTTGTCTGGGTCTGAGTTTGCTGGGAAATATCGGATTTGAGCGATCGTACTAACTTGGTCCAAATTCGAGTCGGAAGCGATGCTAAAACAGTCAGGCACACATCATGCTCTGACAGTGTCTTGACCACGTAAGCAACGTTGCGAAGAAAGGTAGCTGCTCGGGGAAGCCCGCGCCAGACTAGAACTACGGCGGAAACCATTACCCTGAAAGCATTCGAGTGGGCCTGCGTAATGTCAAGCGTGGGGGCGGCGTCATCAATCTCGATGTGTCCTATCTTATCTGACGTAAGGCCACCTCTGGTATACATCACCGACTGAATATGATCACACACATTGCGCAAGACAGTACTGTCTTTGTAATCAATAAGGCGCTCCAACCGTTCCACTGCAACGCCATCGTTCATGACCTGTTGCCCAACGTAGCCATCTTCACGGGATACAAACCCGATTATTTGAGTTGTACGTTTTGTGAGCGTTTCTTGTATACGAGAAAGCGTATCATACGAGTAGGATGGCATTCCAGCAACACCTGCGGTTAGCATCTTCTGCGAAACCATGGCAGGGGCATTAGCCAGAGTAGCAAGGTGAGATACACCGATCTCTACTTGATAGAGGGAGTTAAACATGTATGATACCCTACGTCTCAACCGTTGGAGCTCACTTGAGGAAGCAGAAACCTCTTGTCGGATTTGACGAACGTGTTTCCAGGCTCGTTGCAACTGCTGAGCTTCTCGTGTTTCCTCTTCCACAGCAGAATCACTTTCGTCTGTCCTCATTTGCTCCTCATGGCCCTTTCCTCGTGGAGGCGACTTCGACCGAAGTTTCGACGCCAGTCCATTAATACTGAGTGTGCACAAACCATATTCTGCAGCCGTCTGCTTTGCATCATTAGTGCCAGCATTTTGCAGCTTTTCCGCCTCAGAAAGCTTTCGCTCTGCTTCCTCATGATCGGAAGTAATAACATCCAGGAACTGCCGACGTGTTCGGAAGAGGTCCTGCCATTGGTGGTTGCTTCTTTCCGCAGTCTTCCTTTTGATGATGGACGAGAGGGTATCACTCTGACGGCTCAGGCTAGAAGAGCGAGTCCTAGCACCAACTACCGATGGAAGACGACTCGACGCACTACTACCAGCTCGCTCCCGAGCACCGACTTGTTTTGCCTGTGAAAGGTTTCCTCCAAGTTGGGAAATCCGGCTAAGGCTCGTGGTCCATTCCTCATAAGCATGGAGCTTATCCGCATTTTCCCGATTTAATTCTTCCAGCTCCCAGCGAAGCATATCTACCTTCGTGGACATTTCATGATAGGAAGCATGAAATGGAAGCCCAAGATCCGCATAGCGCTTTTCGGCTTCTACAGTGCGAATTTTCTGCTCGGCAAGTTTCTGAGCACGCTGTTGCTCTGATTCTTTTATTTCCTTCTCAATCTGGTATTTGCGCCTCTCACGGTCCCGATGTTCCTTGATTTCGCGACGCATCTTTTTCCGCTGTTCCTGTAACTCATGACGTGCTGCTTCGTTCTGCTCTTGCGCTTTCTGGAGCCTCCTTAACGCTTCTTCATAATCGTACTGTTTCATTCTCTCCAAGTCAAACGATACCTTGGTAGCTTGCTGCTGCATTCTCCCAGCCTTCTGACGCGCTGCATTGATGGTTTCAGCAAGTTCACTGAAATACATTTCGTCATGCGCGGGAACTGCTTTCACTTCTTTCAATAAATGTTCATACCATTTGGCAACGGCCGATTCTGCATTGATCGATGCGTTGTATCGGTAAACTTTGTTTTCAAGCTTTTTCAGCTCGGTAAGGTTGGACATAATCTCTTCAGCCTGCATGTTTGCTGAATCGTCTACTTGTCGAACGCGGGACTCTAGATGAGTATTCTCACGATCTACTTTTTCAATGCCCATCTTAAGTGAGTCGTATTCAGATCTCAGTTCGTTAAGACGCTTCATAAGAACCTCTTCCGTAGAGTACCCTTGGTCCATCAGATTCTTGTGTTCTTCATCCTCATCTTGCCCAGTTGACGCACCGGGACTTGTAGGTCGCTGACTTTTCCCACCACGCGACATATTCTCCCTACTTTGCGATTCACGAAGTTGGCGCATCGGTGAGGACCTCTCCAAATTTTCTTTGAAGTCCTCCAAATCTTGTTGAGAGGGAGCTTTTGAGCAATACTCGTCAAAACTCTTGAGTGTGGCTTCTTCTAAATCGCGGCTCAAGGAAGCTACCGAATTTTTCAAAGAGGCATATCTTCCCTCTTCACTCCTGACTTTGGCAAACAAGGCAGCAAACCACGGCCACTGGAGCCAGATCCATCGTCGAATGAAAAAGTATCCAGAGCTTACCGTCGAAATTGACAACTTCTTCGCATGCTTTTCAGCAGGTTCGTTTCCCTCCAGGCCTATTCTCAGGAGTGAGGAGACGTGCACATCTTTCAGGCAGGATGGATCCACAGGTCGATGAAGGAAACGTAGCCCAGTCCATACGCATTGGCGCAGTGACATGCGAGACGTTGCCGATAATGCTAATTGGTTCCGGTAGAACAGTAGCTTTTTGTCAATGTTAATCTTCCTCTTCTCTTGAGTATCTCCAAGCTTTTCCAGTTGTTTATCCGCGGGATCGTTGTCACCGCCAACCATAGACTTTACAATTCCTCCAGAGAGAGTAGCAACGCACAGTAAAATCGAGAATTTCACCTCTTCTGGATTTTCCGTAGGACTATCAATTCTTCCTACGGGGAGCTTAAGCCCCGGATTCTTCGATCGGTGGGACTGAAGCGGAGCATTCGTTTCCTGGAAGTACTCAGTGAACTTCGGGTTGGACCGATGTTGTGCCACAGGTTCTTCTTGGTCATCCGAAAGAGTAGCAGCTTCTAACGCAGCTACTTTTCCCAGCCGTTCACGCAGACGCGAATTGTCCTCGATTTCGGCTCGAGCTTCGACATCTCCCAAATGGTACAGAATCTCCGCTGCGGCACTTAAAAGTAGCGTTCGAGTGTCAACTGGGGGATTACCGCCATACAAGCGGTAGCCCCAGGTTTCAATACTCTTGTTATACGCAACGACAGGATCGGCTCGGAATACATAGTCTGAAAGGTCGCGACTCTCAGAAGCATTGCCGGTCTTTTTACCCTTAGAAGATACATTCTTCTTGGAAGTCTCAGAGGATGAATTGTTACCAGGAATAAGCCAAGAGACCCAATGGGCTAGCTCTTTGGGTAAGACAGTCACACCAGCAAAGACGGAAAACAAATCGGGGGCACATGTGCGACATAACTGTTCGATCTGCAAAATTTCACTCTCGCTCGAAGAAGGCCCAAAAGGCAATGCTCTTGTTTCAGAAAATGGTTGATCTTTCTTGCCTTCATTTTCTTCCGCATCGGTGCTAGTTTCAGAATCACTGTCTCCACTCTGGACACGGGTCCAACAGTTCATCACAATTCGCGTGGCGGCGACAGCAAGTATTCCCTTAGCCAGACATCGGCGAAGATAAGTCTGAAAGTGCACTAGTTCAGACCTTGAGCTGGCGTGGATACATAGGGAATTCAGCCCCTCCAATCTTTTTGTCTTCCCAGACTTGAAACTCTTTTTCCGCGAGCGTTTGCGCGCCAACTTGCGGGACTCACCATTTTCTTGCACAAAGGAAATCTGCTGGTACTCTCCTTTTTCAGTTCCAGTTGATGAGGACTCTAAAGCCAATTCATCGAATTGCCTCGATCGAATCAGCGCTATTGTCTTACCCCAAGTCGGGAAGTCAAAGTAAGAGAACCCATTCTCTTTTTTTCCACCACCGCCACTTGTAGACACCGAACTTAAGCACACATGAAGCAACCCACGGTGCCCAGATCCAAGCTGCATGTCGCCAGAACTAACGCCGACGTAAGGGCTATCCAAACAGTCTTGCTCGGACACAACTTGGGCCATTCGTCCTTTCTTCACGTATTTCATCAGGCATTTCAGTTTTCGTGAAAGGTCATTTGCGGCATTGGCAGGCTTCCTTTCGATAGCGAGCACAGTACCGCCAGGGTAAAGATGCGGGTGTTTTTTACTTCCGGTTAAAATGCTCCATGCATTAATGATATCCGTGCGGCATACATCGAGGCTCACGAAGGAAGTTTCCACTGATTGAGCAAATGCGTTGATACATTCTCGCATCATCTTCGTAGAACCACGTTGGAGTGCCTGAGGAACCAAGTCAGCACATTCCAGCAGATTTCGATAGTTGTCCCAGGTGCACTGGTAAACTCCCTGGGACTGACCTGCAGGAATAACACCCGATGCTACTTCCAGTCCCATTCGAAGTCGCTCATTAGAGGATAGCTCGTCCGTTTCACCCTTCTTCTCGCCAGATGAGCGCACGTTCCCGGCTGTAGTTTGTAAATCTTTTTTTCCGGACCGAGCAGCTTCGACCTCTTGCTCCAGCATCTCTTGAACTTCCGGGCTGCCCCACGAATCCGGAAACAAGTGAATATCCACTAGCACATCCTCCAGGGTTTTCCATTCTCGTAACACCTGCAGCTGCCAATGCAGTTCTCGAGCAATTCTCCGCGTCGCCGACCGATGAGAGCTTGTAGAAGTTGTCTCTGTCGTAGGTAGTGTTTGCGAACCTCCCGAGGAGATGTCCTTCCTGTGTATCTTTTCTTCAGCGCGAACAAAATGGAGGAGGAACGATGCCCATGAGCTGCGGATAGACGTCAGTCCAATGCTGGCTGCAGCCGCACTGGATATTTGGCGACCTTCTTCATGCTGTGAGCCAGTAGCTAGGTTTCTCTCGCGGAGATTCATGTACTCGGATGCTACATAGCTCGCTAGTCTCCTGTGACTAGCACACCGAGTAAATACGGTATCAATAGGGCACGTTATCAAGAAGTCAATGCTATCAACAAATCGTTTGGACGCGTTCACCGGATTATGACCTTTCAACAGTTCCTGCAGGGTATCCTCTGCCTGCAAACACAAAGGATGGATATCGAAGCGAAACACGCGACACAGCAGCTGGAGCACGTAGGGTAGAAGATGCTGATCCAAGAGATATTCATCATCCATACTGCCAAGGACGGGGAACTTTGAAATCGACACATTTTGCTGGCCAATGGAGGAATCGCTCCCGCGAGACAAGTCTTCCTTGCCAAAGCTTTCCCTTGCCAGAAATGACACAAACTCTTTCCACGTTACGCCCTCTCGAGCTACCAGTAGAATCCACATTAGAAGGTCGAAAGCTCGCTCAACGTTGCACACATCTAGCAAGCATTTCGCACTCGAGTCTTCTTCGGCTTTTCGTGATAACTGGGCTTGAGTATGCTCGATCCACTCTTGCAGCATAGTTTCTGAGCACGCTTCGGTAGCTAACACAATATGTACTTCAGTTGTCATTTGATGCCTGTCAACTGGGACTGCATACTCATTTCGCTTGACATAACTTTCGTAGAGACGGTGAATATTTTGGCTCAAGCGGCTCAACATTGGGCGAACATCATCCCAAGGTAATGACAACGAGAGAAAATTTCCGATATCCACCTGTTCCAGCATCCTCGTAACTGCTGCTTCGCATATCAGTTCTAATGCGGGCACACTTCCAAAACATTGCGATATCCAGATGCCAGCAATCGCATCAACAATATCAGTAGGCACTTCAATACTGGAACCAAGTTGTACTAGCCGTTCCTCACGTTGAGTAAGTATTTCCAAAATATAAGCGTGTACCCGTTTCCAAGCGCAGAAATAGAACTCAATATCTTCCGAAGCAACGTTCTCAAAGAATGAACTGTTACTAAATAACTTCTGTGTATCCATATACCGCTGGTTGCGTGCAGTAGACGGTACAATGATGGCCGGGCATTTTCTACGCAGGGCATCCTTGACAACAATATTCCGTTCAGATTCAAACATGATCTGTCTCCAAACGTCCTCCGGGTCTAGACTATCCAATGAGAACTCTGTCTCTGCAGTACGGTCTGGAACGGTAGACAATGCGCGAGCTGATTGCCTCCCCGTGCTGCCGTGAGCTTCTGAAGTTCTGTCCTGCTCCTGCATCCTCTCAAATGTCATACTGTGTTCTGCTTGGGCAGTCGATGACCGGGATACCAGGATGGCCCCACTAAAATCTTCACCCTTCTCATGTATCCATTGGTCCCATTTCAATGAGTAAATAGGTAGCTCAACCGACAAATCATCTGAGCCACCCTTCTCACTTCCATTCTTGCTTTTATTGGGACTGGCGTACTGAGCTATTACTGACGTGGAATGTGAGGAGGCAATCTGCTGATTATGATCCCTCTCAAAGCTCTCGACCAATTTATCAGCTTTGCTTTGATAGGACTCGATCAATGAACTGGGGGCCATTCCGCTCATTATAATATGCACGTTCTTCGGAGTCACTAGAGGCATCCACTGGAAAGGTTCAAACACCGAGCTTCTTAGCAGATGCACATTATCAATGACAATGATGAGCCGAGTAGACGTTTTCGAAGTTCCTTGGTCTTCCTCATTTTCGTCTTTGCCTTCACCACTCGCCGTAGCTTCCGCTGCAGCCCCACCGCCGGTCTGCGCTATTCTGCCTACAGTATCTAGGACACGAGAAAACTGCAGGGCTAACCTATCTTCCGCCATCGTTGAGCTTATTTCCGTACTTAAACGGAAAAAACTGGTGATTTCCCGAATGACCCTGATGAGCAATGTCCTGACTTTGCTTGCTTCGCGACTTGCTCCACAGCGATGAACTATTAGACACTCGTGTTGGTCCACGCCGGATTGGCCTCGTTGAACGTTCTTGCCTGGAGAAGCAGACGACTCAAGCGCTGTGCTTGAAGGACGAAACACGTCCTCTCTTCTGGAGCTAGAATCATCTGAAACAGCAAGTGTATCGTCGATACTCTCCCCACTGGAGAGACAATTGTGCAGTCTTTCCAATTCGGCCATTGAGTTCACCCCATCCCTCCCTCCTTGATGATTCAGTTGTCTTAGGTGTGCCCAATGCAATAGAGTTGAAGAATAGCCGCTGCAAGGATCTCCGAGGAGCAACAGAGGCGCCTGGTTTCCAGAATTGCTCGCTACTCCTAGTCCAACTCGGTCAGCTGTCTGGTGCCATAGATGAGAGGGCAACCCTTTCCCCTTCTTTGTTCGCGGCTCCGTATCATCCTCGGAGCCTCTCCGACTCTCCGCTTGATTTGCCAAAGAAGAGGGGGATGATGCAAACATTCTATTTTCGTCGTCGGACTGCCATTCAGCATCTCGGCGGTCTTCGTTGCTCGTCCCTTCACCGAACCATAACGGCTCGGCCACATCGACGACATGTGAGGGCTCTCCCGAACCGCCACAATACTCGTCCAGCACATAGTAGACACTCGTATCATACGGATGAAGATAATGAGCTTCTGCGTAGTTCATCCATTTGCATATCGCCGCAGCTTTAGGAGGAACGGGTGAATCCGTTTCGGTTGCTTCCGTCTGCTGCTCGTCGTGGGCTTCTTCACCTACTTCGATTTCGCGCATTTCGCATCGATCATCTCCCTCTCGTTGTTGGTTAGACTCACTCGTTTCCGATAGCTTCGACGAGCTTCTCGTCATCATTCCAGCCGTGGCGCTTCGCTCAACGCGCGATGTTGCCGTTGAGCGCTGATTACGTCGAGAGCCACCCGCGGTCGTCGGATCTCCCGACGTAGCAACATTACGCCTTGGAGGACGACGATCACTACTATCGGCGGTCTGTCTTTGTCCTCGTCGTTCAGCACTAACATCATCGGAAGCAATTGAAGCAGTTCCTCGTTCGTACGTTTTCTGGTCCTCCTTGACGGCGGCGGATTCGGAGCGAGGCCGTCGCTTCCCTTTCTTTTTCTTCCTTTTTCGCTGTGCCCCTTTCTTGTCCCTTACTTTCCCCCGATCATCTCCATCGTTGTTATGAGCATCGATTTCTCCATCATACTCGGACGAAGCGGAAGCCGCCGACGACGATTCCACTCGGCGCTGATGTTGCTCGGACTGCACCATTCGTTGGCCATGGACGTCGTTGTATTCTTCATCAGGTTTATTATTAGTAGTAGTATTCAATGTATGAGAGTCGGCGGCGTACGGTGCTTGTCCTGTGCGAGACACCAATCGAGGTTGCCGTTGAGAGGGGTGCCGGCGGAGCTGGTGGTCTTTGAGAGCGTTTAATTCACGTTCCAGAGCACCCTCCGAGGTCGGAGAGGGTTCATACGATGCGTCACTAAACTCTCCATCGTCTGAAAGATTCATCGTTGGAATCGCACACTTGGGAAAAATGGACGAGAGGAAACACTGCTGTAAACGGCCCCTTGCGACCGACGGTGATGTGGGGGGTGGAATCCAATCGATAAAAAATATACAAGACAAGACGAAGGATGAATAAATCAAAGTCAAATTACTTATCTGATCGGATATAATTGGGGAAGATAGGTATATGGAAGGCACAACAATCCCTCCTGTTTTGGTTTTTTGTTTGCTGGTGTATGGAAAAACCAGAGTCGCATTATGCGATCCCCTGGCCTGGCCAAATACTGTAAGAAGCAGAAAATTGTAGGTATGATAATGATGTGGACGAGGAGAGCCCTCTGCCTGCTTATGTAGAAGTTTTTCAGGATATGACCTCATGTGATCCATTAACGTGTAGGGTGTGTTATACCGTACGCGTTCTCCGACCAGAGAAGAGTTCATACCGAAACTTCATTTTGAGAGATTTTAGAATTTGGATGAATAATGACGGCTCTTTTGGCAGCAACTTAGTAGCTGTCGGTAAGTCCGAGTCGACGGTAACACCGAGGAATTCTGACATTACCAATTCCGTACAAGCACACTCAGAACCATACAGGGTAGAATTGACCGCCACTACGTTGGCAACATGGTACACTACTCTGAATGCTCTGAAGCATATTTATACATTGTATAATCAATAAATTTATTCCATACACGGTGCGTTTAAGCAATTTTGACACACCATTTGTCTCGTTTACCGGTATCTACACTCAGTTGTGGTACACTCTTCACTTTTGCCAGTGGCGTCGCACGTGCGATCGCGAGGAAAGTGCCAAACCACTGGCTTGACGCCAGAAACGTAGGGAAACTTGGTGAAATTGGATGCATTCAGATCAATCGCATTGACAGGGACAAGCTGATATCACCTTGGAGCAAGGTAAAGTAAACGTAACGGTATATCATGCCGCAGCGCCGAAGTAACGAAGGAATCCTCCATGGAATTGGAGAAGTCGTCCAAGTTCATTCAAGCTCGTGGCAATCCTTGTTAGTTTACAAAGACCAGTTATGTACGTTTGAGTACCAGTTCAGTCTGGATAGAGTCTCATAGCATTTTCTCGGGGGAGGTGAGTTCTTGAATATGCTTCAGCTGACCGCCGCTGGCTGGAGTTCAATTCATGGCTAAAGATGATGACGGTAGATCTTTCGTCATCTCAATCACACTCTCATTGTCATTGTTTCTCTGAACAGCAGACGCATGAGAGGTTTTATATTCCGATTCTCGAATCCTGCGATGAGTCAACGTGGTGACTGGTTGCCCGGGGCTTCCAAACGTCTTCTGACGAGTTAGCTACAAACTACAGGGAAAAAGGCAGCTACAGGGAAAAAGGTAGAGTTCTTGGGTTCCTTTAGAGGCAAGATACGAAGTACTCCTCAGATGTCGCTCTTGGAAGTTTATTTGAGGTGGTGGCAATTCCGACCGGCAACGGAAGATAGGGAATTGGAAGACACGATAGCATACTGGGAATGTGTTGGAAGTAGATGCGATGAACATGAGGATAAGGATGAGCGCAAAACTGTCATTGAGAACATGGGATGGCATAAATGCTCGTTACGAATACTATCGGGAGCTGATTTGGCGAAAAAAGCTGCCAAGTATCCTCGGTTCCGTGGGAAGTGCATCATGAATCGGCTCGTGGATCTTTCAGATGCGGACCTCTCTGAATTACCACCTCTGTTAGAACACTTGCACATTGTTTCTTGTAATAATCTTTCTGATGAAGGATTTTCCACAATCCCCCGCAGTCTTACTTCCTTAGATATCATTAGAGGCTACAGAGCAGGAATCACGGATGGAGCGTTTGAGCATCTTCCCCAACGACTAAGAAAATTGGACATTACCGCATGTTTTCAGACATCCATCACGGACATCGCATTCCAAAATCTTCCGCCAAACTTGACAGCTTTGAAGCTACCGCTATGCGACCAAAGAACAATAACTGATAACATGCTTCACGGTTTACCGAGACAATTGAGACACCTGGATATTTCCAGGTGCCACCAAGAGACTATTTCTAGCAAGGGATTGAGGTATTTGCCTGAGGCTCTGGAAACTCTATGGATTAAATTTTGCAACCAAGAGACGATCGCCGATGATGCTTTTCAATGGCTGCCTCGAAGCTTGAAGGATCTCGATTTGAGACAATGTTATCAGACTACCATTACGAATGCGGCACTACAATACCTTCCTGATGGATTGACGTCGCTGACACTGATGGGTTGCAAACAGTCTACCATCACTGACCGAGCGTTCCAATACCTTCCGCACCAGCTCAAGCAGATCGATATCTCATTGTGTTCCCAATCAACCATAAGCGACGACGCGTTCCGGCACTTGCCACGGAACCTAACAGCATTGAAAATGAGCCGATGCGATCAGCGTACAATTACCAGTTCCGCGTTCCGCCACTTGCCCCACAGTCTAAGGCATTTGGATATCTCATTTTGCAATCAGCAAACTATCGGAAATCTCGCATTTGGCTTTCTTCCTAGAAGTTTGACGTCCCTAAGAATCGAAGATTGCGATCAAACGACGATCACTGACGATGGCTTTCGCCGGTTACCTTCCTCGATTACATGTTTGAATATGGAATCATGCTGTCAAACTACCATTACTGATAGCGCCTTCGGATATTTGAGCAGCGAGTTGACGTCTCTGAATATGCGGTCTTGCTTCCAGAGAACTGTTACAGCAGAGGTCCTCCAGTACTTTGCCAGCCTTCGGGAGCTAGATATCCGAGGATGTGACCAGCTGCCCATCAGCCGAGAGTCATTTGCCGATTTCAAGCACCTGACCTGGCTACGAGCCTCATCCGATGGAGAATAAACTGCGCTTCATAGTAATGGCAGCTTGGGGAGGAGCTAGGTATCCTATCCTACGACGGTGTTTATTTATCACTGTCCTGGAATTGTGAGCCTACGCCGTACTCTTGCCCACGGATGGTTTTTCGTCGGATAGCTGAGCAAAGCATTCAGTCTCCTTCTGAGAGACGAGCTCTAACTTGTATCATGAGACCGTGTTTTATCGGAAGAGTAAGACTGTCTTCGTAAGTAACGGATTCTTTATCTACCAGGTGCAGATGGTAGCGCTGTGTTTGTTAGGAAGCAACGTCACTTCAAACAGTTGAGCTCAGCAGCTCAGCAGCAATTACATGATTACCTACCTTGTATATAGCGGCCAATACCGTAGTCGCCTCGAATACAGCCATGTACTGGCCTAGGCACGTTCTAGGGCCCGCCTGGAACACTGGGTACCGAAACATTGAAGGCTTGGGCTCATCGACGAATCTGAGAATTACAGTGTCCTCATTCGACGTTCGAAGGAATACTGGCTTGGAACAGCGACTCACCTCTGTGGTGCAAATTTGGTCGGATTGTCCCAAATGGAACCCATACGCCCCATTACATAGGGCATGTATATAACATTGGAGCCTGCTGGTAACACAGTTCCGTCCGGAAGGGTATCGTCATCTACCACGCGTTTCAGATTGGTTGGTACTGATGGATACAGACGGAGGGCTTCTTTCACTACAGCAGATACATAACTGCATGCGACACCTTCTATTTTTCTGAACTATCAGGAAAATTACAGAGACAACTTACGTCATCTGTCGAGTCTGGTCGTACGTGGGCACGGGCTCGTCTCCCAGTACTTCATCTATTTCCTTCCGCATCTGTATCGCCGCTAATTTGGAGTATACGTGAAATGGCCCGCACGAATAAGATACGCAATTTTACCTTTGCTTCTACCTCGGGATGCTGTGCAACCAAGAAAACTGTCCAACTCATTGCTTGTGCAGTGGTGTCTCTGTCACCGGTTTCGTATATAAAAGTCATCTCAGTTCAACATTTTGCAAAAGGGTAAAGCTTACCTCCCGGCTAGAAGAAGATTCATGACCACGTCTCTCAAGCCCTTTTCACTAAAGGCTTGTTCCCCATCCGTGTTTTCAGCCTTGAGGAATCTAGAGAGAGCATCCTGTTTGGTGTGATATGTTTCGTCGTTCCTTCTTTGCCGAATCATGTCGTACGTATAGTCATCCAATACCTGAGAGGCAGAAAAGATAAGGAAGGGTACTACTCGTATTGGCAAGACTAATGGCTTACTTTGACCAGGCTTCGAAGTCGAATGGTGGTGGGATCAAAGTGGACTTTCCATTTCCAAAGTGGGTCATCCATCCGCATCTTGACAAGGTGTTGAACTCTGCAACGCCCTTTAGGATATAGCTAAACCAACAACACTAAGACAACGTCTTTTGTTTCATCGCCATACTCGTTGAACGACTCTGCAAAAGGATTATCCGGATTTTCCATAGAATTAATGTTCACTCCAAATGCAATTTCCCCAATGGAGTCCAGGGTAAAGCGATGGAAGAAATTATGCAGATCCAAAGCAGTTCCCTGCTGTAAAGCAGTTTGGAGTTCCTGTATAATAGCAGACGATACTCGCATGGATTTGCTATACCGCAAAACACATTCATAGCATACTCACATCATCGAGATACTTTACATGGCCCCTGAACGTGGTTTCCATTTTGCTCCGGAATTCTCTTGCGGAGAACATCGGTGAGAGCAGTTTCCGTTGTTGTCTCCATTTTTCTCCATCGACGTTGAAAATACCTGAAAGGAGCATACTTTCAATGTACAGCCGTTCCTTTCGGCGAACAGAAGTGTACGAACCATCTCCCAGTAGTTCCTCCATAAACCCGTGGAATTCTGGACCCTTGATGTAGTTCTGTGCACAGCATCTCCATTCACATTACATTAACAAGAGCTCAAAGGAGTGATTATCTGAGCGATTGGCACATACAGAAAAATTTGTTCTCAAAATATGCTCGAGACACTCCGGTTTGAAAACGAAAGCGGTTCGCGGCTTCAGCGGCATTTTGATTTGAAACGTTTCACCCTTGAACTGAAGCGCAGAAGCAAACAATTGGATCCCGGTCAAGTTCTTCATCACCAGAGAGTATCCCCTTAGGTACTTACGACATCTGTGGCATAGTAGGCGAACATTCTCAAGCGGTCTTTGGCAACCACTGGCAACAAAGGTAAGTTGCAAATGAATGGCCATTCAAAGAATCCCGAACAGTTCATACGCTGCGAGGAATATCAAACCAATACTATTATAAGAATGCCAATATATCCTCAAAACCAAGAATGAGCTGAATCACGTAGAATACCCGCTATACGAGAAGGGATAAGATAATTCGTACCATGCGCTGGAAATATTGATTCACCACGGAGGCCAATGCTATCGTTACCAGTAGTAGCACAGCATTTTGTGCCGTGCACAGAGAGTACGATATCCCATACAATCGCTGCACAAGGTCAAATATCCTTAATTGCATTATTGCGGACGGGACCTGGCTTCCGACTCTCCAAGAAAGGGACTGCACAACCGCGAGGGTGAGGACGCAACTCGTCCAATTTTCTGCGTACTGTAGGGCTTTCGTAGAGGGGAATGAATTGCCAAACCAAGTGGGGCATGAATGCACTACCTGGTACTATCGAATCATGACAAATCCAGCGTCGTCCCGAACACCATACCAACATTTCTGTGACCTGGGAACTTCAAGAACGCGTCCTCGAAGGAACGGGATTGTACCACACTGGAATTGTGAGCGAGTACTTCAGAAATCATCGGGCATTACCCCAGAATTTGGGACGAGTATTCAGCACTCAATATGTTGTTGAAGGGTGGTATGAACTGTAAGTAGTGACTCGTGAGTTTCGCTGTTACAAGTAATTTGTGCATTCCTTCGTCAGACAGAATCTTTTACATTGGGGGAGTTAATAAAGGTAGAGCCAATGCAAACTGATATAGTATTTGATAGGGATTTCATATGTAAAGTGAATCGAGAGTCGCAGAATCCCGTTATTAAGGTCGAGGAAGCACTCGTACTTGCAGGCCGTGTTTCATCGGCAGTGTCAGACTCTTATCGTACTCAACGGAATTCTTATCTACCAAACGGAGATGATAATGCTGTAATGCATGCGAGAATTAGTCTCAACCAAACAGTGACAAAAGAACAGCACAACTACCTACCTTGTACATAGCAGATAACACTGTTGTCGCCTCGAACACAGCCATGTGCTGGCCTAAACATGTACGTGGCCCAGCTTGAAATACAGGATATCGGAACATGGATGGTTTAGGATCATCCACAAACCTGCTCATGAAAGTATTCGGTCAATTTAAGAAAAGCGCCTGGCAGCACAAAAGCATAGGAGAAGTCTCACCTTTGGGGATTAAAAGTCAGTGGTGCTTCCCAAACTGAGTTTAGTCGTCCCATGGCATATGGCATGTATAACACATTGGAGCCAGCCGGCACGAAGGTGCCGTCTGGAAGTCTGTCATCATTTACTGCCATTTTCACATTACTTGGTACTGAAGGGTACAGTCGAAGTGTTTCTTTAAGTACTGCAGCCACGTATCTGCGAGAAGACGCTATGGCTCACTCTGTGATCGGCTAGCATAGCAATGACTTACTTCATCTGTCGAGTCTGGTCGTACGTAGGGATTTCAGTATCACCAAGCACTTCATCAATTTCTTTTCGCATCTGCGCATATTGAAAAAGGTGCATAGTTTCCATCAGGTAGGAAGGGATGGAACAAAGGCTACCTTTTCTTCCACCTCCGGGTGTTGACTGATCAGGAAAACTGCCCAACTTAGGGCTTGCGCAGTAGTATCCCTGCGACCAAAGAAATTAACATTGGATGAAATCTATTCCCTACAACAAAAGTCTTACCTTCCAGCTATCAGGAAACTCATGACTACGTCTCTCAAACCCTTCTCAGTGAACGCTTGCTCACCGGTTTCCGTTTCAGCCTTCAAGAACCTGGATAGTGCATCGTTCTTGGTACGATATGTCCCATCTTTCCTTCGTTGCCGGATGATTTCGTAAGCATAGTCGTCCATTACCTTTGCCAGTAAAGCTAGTGTCAAAGCGCATACCGAAGCACTGTTATCCGTTCCACGAGCATGGGACTTACTTGCACAAGACCCCGCAGCCGGATAGTTTTTGGATCGAAATAGTAAGTTAATTTCCAGAGAGGATCGTCGAATCTTGCCTTAATCAAACGCTGAACCCTGCAACACCAAAAGTAGCAGAATCCACGTACCGACCGAATTGACAGTCTATCTTCTCCATACTCATTAAAAGAATTTGCGAATGGCGTGTCCTGATTCTCCATGGAGTTGATGTTGACTCCGAAAGCAATTTCCCCAATGGAGTCCAACGTGAAGCGATGAAATAAGTTGTGGATATCCATGGTTGCTCCTTGTTGCGAGGTCTTGTTAAGTTCCTGAAAAAGAATAGATTCTCATGTAAAGCATTCTTCAACCCCTTGCAAAAAACGAAGCCACATTACCTTGTGAAAATATTCCATGTGACTCCTGAAGGTATTTTCCATCTTATTCCGAAATTCTCTTGCGGAGAACATATAAGATGCCAGCTTTCTTTGACGCCTCCACTTTTCTCCGTCTACGTTGAAAATTCCTGTAGAAGCAATCCACCAGAGCATGCGAGACACACGTCACAATCTCTGGAAAACGGAACGAACCATCGCCTAGGAGCTCCTCCATTATCGTATAAAATACTGGGCCTTTGACATAGTTCTGAACGCCACATGAGCAATCCCGCGCGTTTGTCAAGTAAAACTTCGGTAACAACTTCTCGTAGGGATGGCACTTACGGAAAATTTGGTGTCGAGTATGTGCTCAACGCAATCAGGTCTCAGAACGACAAGTGTGCGTGGTTTTAACGGGATCTTGACTTGGAAGGTTTTACCTTTGAACTGCGAGCATACACACCCTACGAATAGCTACTCTCCACTTTGTCCCAAACCACACCCAATACAATATGGTATACTTACAACGTCGGTAGCATAGTGCGTAAGCGTTTTTAAAGGGTCTTCCATGATGGTCGCCAAGATAGGCAGATTGCTGATGAATGGCCATTCGAAGAATCCCGGACAATTAACACGCTGTAACGAATCATTAACATGGCCAGGTTATCTCAAATCTGTTCATCATACCCTAGGTGGATCGAAGATTTGCACAAAAGATTCCATCCCGCACCCCGAAACCAAGAAGCAGTCTTACCATGCGTTGAAAATATTGGCTCACCAAGGACGCGATCCCAATCGTCCCCAGAATTAGAAGCAGCTGATGGACGGAGAAAAACGACCAGAACATCCCGTATATCCTCTGGCCAAAGGCCACTGTCCACGTATCCGGCATGAGGAGGGTCGCAGGTTGAAGTTTGAAAACTCGAGCGATTGAGCTAGTATTAGCGCGTCTCTTTCCAAACAAAACGAGATTTCAGAGGCAATAAAAAATACCTATGCCATTGCGGGGTCTATATCTGTCTATGGTATGGACTGCGTCCGGCTGCGCGGCAGAATGCCGCACCGTACAATCTTTCCTTCAGGTTCTGAGGGCAGGAATCCACTTTGCGGCAACGAAAGCGAGGAGTGTGCAATAGAGAGTAAGTATAATATGGCCGGGTAATTCTTATCGTAGTGGTTCGTTTTCAATATAAGGAAACAATGTGGAGACAAATCTGAAAATTATTACCAATCTCTTGTTCAAGGTGTAGTATCTTCTTCGTTGGTGCACCTAGAAGCTATGGAAGGTCGGTAGGTTGCTGGAAGTACTTGAGGCGACTGCCCGTACTGGTGCAATCTCTACCGCATGTTTGCTTAGTGCAGTGCCGTTGCGTTTGAAAGAATAAAGACTCATCGTCGTGTAGTGAGTGGGAAAAGTTTGCTTCCAATCATTTCCGTTTACAACTAGGACTTCGTCTTCCGTGGTTGTTCGGTAACCGAATCCAGGGAGCATCTGAAGGAAAAATGCAACAATATGTCCCACAGTATCGTCAGTGCATCCTCAGGAAATGCTATTTTCTCCAGAACCGTGGTGCAGTGGGCTCCCGATTCAAAACTACAGTATTTGCTTGTATTCGTGCGGAGAGCTGACCTGAGTTCAGCTGTAGAATTCCAGCCATGACATTGGCGACGTTACCAGGTACCTGTTCCCTCGACAGAAATACAACGAGTTTTAAGCACAATTACAATTGCACAACGTCCAATGCTTCTATTGCGTCGGACTCATTCCGACCTCCATGTGTCACATCACCGTCGAAGCAAGGACAGGCTCCAGACCCACTTAGCACAACAAGCATCAAAGCTCCAAGAGTTTCCCATCAAGGCTTCTAAAGGATGAAGAGTCTCCTCCGATCGATATGCGCTCCTAAACATTGGTATGACGGTTATATCTGTATGCCGCAGAAAGTGGTTTTTGTCCCCTGTAGCACTCCCTCGTAAGAGGAATTCAATCCCGTTCGGCTCTTCAAGTCATTCGGCAGTTCCAAGGTGTCCATGGTGAGAGGCTTATCCGGGAAATACTGATAGTTGCGTCGACACAAAGGTGATTCACGCAAGTCCAGAGTACATCTTTTTCCATCCAACTTAGGTGTTCATTACTGGTCCGGCTTGCGGACTGGTTGGAGTGACGAGCACCAGCACCACCTGTTACTGCCCGGTATTGCACCCAGAATAGAGAATTTCAGAAGACCGAAACTACCCCGCGAAGCTGGCAAAATAACCATCACTTACTGGTATTCATTGCGTCAGCGTCGCTTGGCTGGTGCAAGTTGCTTCTGAAGGTCCCACAAAACTGGAGAGTGGAGGATTCGAATCGTTGGGTGGCTCAGCTATCACGAAGAGAAAAAAAAAATAATTTGAAAATGAAGCCAAAGGAACGGAGGATGTTGTACTGTACTATCAGCGTTTTTAACAAGCTCTCGGAGCGGCAGCGCCGACAAAAGATGTCTATTTACAGAATGGTAGTGACCGTACTGATATTGGGTTTCATGGCTTTGGTTCAGAATGCTCCAAGAAAAGAAGAGACTCAAGAAGGCGATTTCTTCCGTCGTGACGGCAATGCTGATTGGAGAAAGGCAATGATTGCAGAGTCATTCCAGGATAATTTCCCAGAACCACCAGACTCTCGGTATACAAATTCTTCTGATGCGACGCCATGTTGGAACGCTTCCTTGTACTGGTTGTTTGCGATGCCTCTAGTACTTCGGTCACAGACGTCGCTATCCACGACTATTACAGTAGCTATGCTGTTCATACTGCTGAATGCAACTTCCAGGAACGCAGTTCCGGAAACTGACCTGCGAGACGCGATAACTGCGGGCAATCAATCATGCTTTCTGTACAGCCACCAATCTGGTCTGTTCCAGTTGGCTTGCCACGTGAACTGGCTTGACTTCGGCTATGACAACAACACCTACATATCGCTGCGATCCGCCGAGACGTTTGAAGGAAACGACTACACAATTGACCTCCATGGAATAGACCAGTTCTCCGGTATGTTTGTTTCTGACCTTCAGGAGCATGCATACCCTATGAATAGTATACCAGTCATTCGTAATCTGCACATGAAGCGAGGCAGTACAAGTTATATGGGTGGTTTCGTGGTCCGTTCGAATCAACGGTACATACGAGTGCACTCTTGTAGTTCTTCAGGTGAAACTCGCGGAGGCACGACTTCAGAGGGTTTAGAGTTCGGTGGAGGCGGTATTTGTGGAGCTCGCTGCGGAGAGGAGGGGCAAGTAGAGATAGTTGGTTGCTGGTCCAGCGGGAACATTGTCGGTATTCGTGCAGGTGGTATAGCAGGGCATCATGTTGGGGGCAACTTTGGTGTCGTCAACATATCGCATTGCAGTTCCAGCGGGCGAGTAGAGGCAGATCAGGGAGGAGGTCTTGTTGGTAGATTTGCAGGTCATGACAACGGAGAGGTCTACATTTTTCAGTCGTACTCCACAGGCGATATCACTGGATGGCGGTGCGGAGGTATTGCAGGGAGTCAAGCAGGTTCTCGTTCTGCACTTGTGTCCGTGTCGCAGTGCTTTTCGGTAGGTAATATCGAAGGAAGTGACGCAGGTGGTCTTCTTGGAGGCGCTGCTGGTTGGGAGGGTACTGTCAGAGTGATAGATTCTTATTCACGCGGAGTAATTAAAGAATCGGGAGAAACTGGAGGCATTTGCGGATTCCATGCTGGGGCTGATGGAGGCGGTGTGTTTGTTGAGAATTGTTATGCTTCAGGAAGTGTTGAGAATCCTAGCCACAATGGAGGCTTGCTAGGTAGCATCGATGCTAACCCGGGGAAAGTCGAAATTGTGTACTGTGTTTTCTCATCTGGTAAAGATTCGGGGGCCAGCATGATCGGACGTAACCAAGGGGCAGTGAGTGCAAGTTTAGGCAATTCAGCAAACCTGAATGACATTCAAGGGAGGCTCTATTTTTTTAACGGCTCAAGAAGGTGGTCGACTGATCATTGGAGCATCGGGAAAGCTAGTGAGCCCGAGATACTTTCGCAATCGTCTAGCCAGGATTTACCCATACTTCGTTTTCAGCTTCCGTCTGCCAGTCCAACAGTTACTAGCACTCCGACTGGTTCTAGTGAGTCGACGGAATCACCCACAGCTTCGTCGTCAATCTCAGCATCTTCCGAATGGACAGCGTCACCCACAACTTCCCCGTCTAGCTCAGTCTCTTCGGATCGGACAACATCACCCACGCATTCACCTTCTGGCTCAGCATCAGCAAGGAGCGCTTCTCCTCCAATTGAGTCTCGACAGCATACGCTGAACCCAGAGCATACGGTTTCATCGGCGCCTTCCCGGTTTCGTAGTGCACAATCGCCCAACTATAGCTCGAATTTGCACGGGTCACAATTCTCTCGTAAGAAACCATTACAGGTACAGCGGGGACAGCGTGCCATCCAAGCAGACCAGTGAACGGCTCTTAAAAACTGCATACTATTGCGATAAGTATATAGAAAATGTACAACTAGAGTTGGGTTGAATGTTACCATACATCGCCGGACCGTGCTTCCAGAGTTGAAGTGTTCCAGACGCACAAACCTACAGATAATAGTTACGAAGCTCGTATATATCATTGCTAGGGGAATTTACTTACTGCATAACATATGAATCCTCGATTATCCTCGAAATCGGTTGTTTATAAATTTCGCTTCCTCCAGCTCCGGGTATCATTTTGATGAATTGCAGCCTTGCGAGAAATGGAGTTGTGGGCGTTCGCATGGGAGTTGCCGGCTAGTTGTGGAACAAACGATACATCATTATAATGTTCCACCTATGTGCATAACGTAGTATACGATCTTACCTGCCTGTATTCCCACTAGATTGTTTAATACAATGCTGGTGTACCTCGTTCGCAGCTGCACTGCAGCAGCTTCCCCATACACCTAGGGTACGCAAATTGAATATCGCTCGCTTCACATGCCTGGCAAGAACGGGATCGCAGAAAGTATGTGATGTCGCACTTCGGATCTATGCTACAGCGGACGACAGCATATCAGGCTGCATCCACGGTCCTCGACACGTCATTGCCTGGACTTCGAATTTTCGAGGCAAACCAGCAACAAATAACCAATCCACACATAATCCTCAACCCGCTGGGAGGGGTGTATTTGCACTCAATATAGCTATGAGAATGTGTCCCTTTCTCATAATCCCCTTATTCACTTCGCTACAACACCGTACGACTTCCGGGGTTATTCTCCAGCAAAACCATTCCCCCGATTCCCTCGGCGACTCGTCCGTAGGGGTATACGAGCTACTCTTGTATACGGCCGGGTTGACTTACTGCGAGTTTCCCTTTGCTCCGAATGTGATGCTAACTTTCTAATCTGTTGGAATTGGGAAAAGCCTCGCACACTCACGATATCCTCAGTCTCCCCCTACGGGTCCCGAAGCGTTTTTGTTCCCCGACTGAAACCCTTCGTAAATTCTTCAACCGGATTCCATAACCTGTTGGAACAACTCAAACCAGGACGTCCCGGCACTTGGTGCGTTGTAATATTTACTGTGTACGCGAATTGTTAAGGCGTTTCAGTACATTACAGGGCATTTTCGGGGCCATTGTTCATGGACTGCACAGGAACTCGTCTTACGGGTCGTGTTTGATTGCATAGCACCAAGAGATTGTGTGGGACGTGTCGGCGGGAAGTCTCTCGACATTCGCCATCGCTATTCTCTACTGAGGCCATAAGAAAGTTGCCCTCTCCAGAAATCTTCGTCTCTGTACTTTGTAGGAATTCTGCGTTGGGAGACTACTGTTAGTTGATATATCCGTCATAAACGTAAACCTATTCCTAAGAGCCGGTCGGGAAGGAGTTTCTTTCGGTTCCGGTCCGTGCAAGGTTTCCAGATTATGACGGGGGAAACTGAAAACCGAGACAGGAATAGCTGTCAGCTGCGAACGGTGTCTGCAGCAAGTCCCGAATCCAGGCATTTTGGCGTTGGACTGGCAGACAGGCGCACTCGTGGACCTACAGCCTTTTCTCCATACCGCCAACTTACTCCAGGTAATCAACAAGGGGCAAGGGTGCTACACTTCATCGCACACGTCGGTACCTTTTGCCTCGTAGTTGTATTTCTAAGAGCGAGCAGAGTAACTGCTGTATCCCTGAGATCGGACGTATTGGATGGTGCAGAACTTTGCATCGAATATAACTCATCAGAATACCGTTTCGAGCAACTGTGCGATATCCCATGGGAAAGTCGTGGATATCAGCAAGACGACTATATTGAATTGCATACCTCGGAAGTGTTTGATGGCCGCAATCATGTGGTAGACCTATCTGGCATGACTGACTTCGAGGGCATTTTTCGCGTTAATAATGTCAATAGTTATGAGGAAGCTCCCCTAATTGAAAACGTCGACACCATCAATGGCAAGACCACAACGGATGGTGGATTCATCCTGCAGACACGGCAACAGTTCTTTCGAGTTCACAACTGTAGCTCAGCGGGAGAAATCGGAGGGGAAAAGAGCGGTGGAATTGCCGGCGCGTTTCCTGGCGAGAACAATGGCAAAGCAATCATCGATAACTGCCGCAGTACGGGCGACATTACAAACATCGGCGCTGGTGGTATCGTGGGGAAACGCGCGGGCCACTCAGGAGGCGTCGCCAATGTTACCAGATGCTCTTCATCGGGAGACTTTGTTGCCGACGGGCGTTGGTCTGGTGGTATTGCTGGTGCGGAGGTAGGAATGGGCGGACTTGCTGAAATTCACTTTTGCTTTTCTACAGGAGACAGCGTGGTGAACGCAATAGGCGGAATCTGCGGTGGTGCTGCTGGGGAAGGCGATGGTTCTGTCTATGTGACACATTGCCATTCCACAGGACAGCTTGGCGGAAAAGGAAACGGTGGTATTGTAGGAAGTGGGGCCGGAATGGAAGGTGCTTACGTCTACGTATCTCAATGTTTCTCTCGAGGGAACATTAGTGGAACTGAGAGTGGAGGTATAGCTGGTAGTGATGCCGCTGAGGCCGGTTTCGCTGGAGACAGTTTGTTGGAAATACATGATTCGTATTCTACAGGTACGGTAGGTTCACAGAGCACCGAATCAGGGGGTATCTGTGGGTCCACTGCAGGAGAAGGAGGGGGTACTGTGCGCATCAGAAATGTATATATGCTCTCCAGTCCTCCACAAGGAAGAGCATACATGATTGGGAGTATACACGCAGATGCAAACGAAATAGAAATCAGTTATTCGGTGCATAATGACAGCCTAGATTTGGGTCTCGTAGAGGTTAATTCCGGTGACAGTAACACATTCAAACATCAAGGGAATTCGGGTAAACTGGTTGACATACAAGGCCAACTATATCATTCTAATGGAACCCGGATCTGGTCGACTGAACTATGGAGTATTTCCAAGGCAGATCCGGATAACTATCCAAAACTACGATTCCAAATTACCGGCAACAGCATCGGTGAGCCACGCACCTACGGGTCTACTCCCACTCCAAGTCCAACTCCTAGCGTCACGTCTACCGTCACTCCGACACCAACGAGCGTGACCAATGCCACGCAATTCCTTATTGACACTCTTGATACATTGGAGGAGGGTTATGACTTCGCGGTGAACGATGAAACTACAACAGAGGATTTCATTGGTTTTTTGCCCCGTATTGCTGGATCCAGCGCGCTGACGACTTCTGTGGGAGAACGCGTGTTGGATTTACTTAGCCGTGTGTTGGCAAATAACTTTGACAAAGACACTGATCAATTCCGGTACAGTGATAGCCTCGCAAGTAAAGCTGTTACAGTGGTATCGCTAGTACTTTTTAATGACATAGAGAAGAAAGCGTCTCATTTTGCCTCGGCGGAATTAGCATTGCAACTCACGTCTCGGTCCCAACTGGTCGCTCGAGTTGCTGGCTCGCCTACAAAGAGCGCAAGCACGTTGTTCAATGAGCTTTCTACCTTCTGTAACCAGACATTCTTTGGCATCGTATTTGGCCGACGTATTGCCAGTTCTGGGGATATCGAAATTAGCCCTGCTGGGAGCGAACACGGAATTGGGATAAGTGCTGTGGAGTTCGAGGATTGTGACCAAACTCCAACGTTTACAACCAGCTTAGACAGGACGAAACCCTCAATTTCGCGTGGGAATGTGCAAACTCCTTTATTTAGCAATGTGGAAGAGGCGGACGTTGTGGCTGAAGAATACGTATATCCACCCGCCCCCGTATTTCAAGGGCCAGCGATCGAAGCTGCCGCAGCAGATTCAAATATAGCTCAACATCTTGTCTCTTTACTTGATGAGCACATCAAATCTATATTGCCCAATGGCGACGTATTCAGAAACGGAAGTAGTGGTATCAGCCTGAAAGAAAGCCAGGGGCTCCCCAGGAATCGTCGGCAACTGCCCGATGAGGTGATTGGCCCAATAGAGACTCACAAACTGCCCCGTCAGATTGCATCAAAAACGCTGCGCGTTTCAGGGTTTGCGACAGGTCTTAACGAACCACAAGCCCTTGACATCGCCAGCCCCGTCAACATAACGCTGGCGCTCTATCCGGAGCTAGATCCGATCTCTTTGACTAGCGCTCCCGAGGTCACGAGGCTATCGTCTGGCGAAATGAACCTCTTATCTCGTACTGGAACTTGCCCAAAGAGTTCTAAAGGGAACTCATCGTCCTTCACCATAGAGTGTACGGATCTCCTTTCTGGTAATTCTAAGGACATCACGATTGAATGCGATCCTCAGCAAGCGGGAGCTAGCGTTGAGGTCTTTTGCTCGCAGTCAGTTATAATCCCGGTCCTGTTGCACTCACCGAATGCTTCCTCATATTGGAGCGATGATAGTATAACAACGGGTAGCATGCAATTTGACGGTCGAAAAATTGCAGGAGAAACAAAAGATTTAGGAGCGTTTTCTTCCAGTTTGCTGACAGTGGAAACATTGACAATGGGGAAACTTCTTACCCCCTCCCCATTCCCAACATCTACGCCCACTGCGACGGCGACACACACCACCACGGGAACTCCAAGTGTAACCCCCACACCGTTTAGTACGACCAGTACCCCATCAACAACACCGAGCAAGTCTATGGGTGCATTTCCTAGCAGTACCCGTACAGCGACTGTGACACCAAGCAACATCTCAGCGCCTACCATCGTGGATGGTCCCCGAATGGACTCACTGGAATCCTTCATGACTATTTCATTTGATGTAGCGACGAATCGCGGTGGGAAGGACGTAGTGTTTGATTGCCTGGATTTGCTTTACTCGGAGCTCGGGAGGAAGGCTGCAGTGTTCAGTGAATGCTATTGGGCCAGTGATACAGAGCTATACATAGAACTACAGTCGCCCGAGTTGACTCGCCAGGAGTTTGGTAAATCGATCACCGTAGGAAGCAAAATAACGCTTATTGGGGGATTGATTCAACGCCAGGAACCATCCGCGGCCCATCCGTGGGCAAATTTAACTGTTGCTCCCAGCGAGTCGCTCCCCTCAGTAGACTTTGACGTCTCGTACTCAGAGATACTTAATATATGTGAAGACTTGGAGGTTAGAGTCACGTATGCTCTTGGAGATAGCCGCTCCACAGACATTCTTTGGACATGGATGCTACAATCTGTGGTTACTAAGATTGGAACTGATATTACTACTTCCGATACTACGGCGGAGATACGTTCTGCAGTGGATTCGGCAAATGCTGGGAACCGTGATTCCATCTTCGTCGGGAAACTGGGTTTGCCAAAGGAAGTGACGGTTAGGTTACTTTTAAGAGGGGAAAATGTGTACGGAAGCTTCAAAGAAAAGAACATTAGGATAGGAATTGAGGGACAGTATGCTCCTTCAATAGAATTCCATGAAGAGCCTGGAGGCTCCATCGAGAGTGCTGAAGAGGCAGTGTTCCGATTATCCTCATCACTGAAGGCATGTGTGCTCTCCAATGTGGGCGACCCATCAGATTTCACCTTTAGTTATCAGTGGTCCGTATTCAATCCTGTTGCAGAGAAATTGGATATTTCGGCATTCTCAACTCCCGATCCTCGGAGGTTGGTCATCCCTGCATCATCTCTTCTTCCGTTCGTCGATCCGTATTTTATTTTTGTGAATGTAACTGCGGAGTCTCATCAGCGGCGACTAGCAGGCTCTAGAGCCATGACTCTGACCGTGTCACCCAGTTCTGTGGTTGCCTCTATAGAAGGGGGTAGTCGCGCTGCCGACGTAGCCTCAAAACTGGTGCTAAATGCCGTCAACAGTAGGAGTCCAGACGAAGAGTTGAAGAATCTTCCATCTAGTTGGGTATTTGGGAAGCGACTCTCGTGGAAGTGCGAGACAAAGGGCATTAACTGCACTGACTTCCTCATCAATGCTGAGTCCACCAAGGTCGGACAAACACTGGAAATCCAACCAGACAATCTGCAAAATTTAAAAGCTCAAATTAGCCCAGATCGAGAGCTTCCAGTGCATTTCACTGTGTCGGTCAGCCTGGACCTGGATCGTGGAGCTAGTTCTATCTTTCACTCAGAAGACTCCAAGACTGTTACTATTACTCTGTTGGAGGCAGTAGTACCCACTGTCTTTTCTGAGAACTTCCACCCTAGCGAGGCAGAAAGAACCACTGTAGGGGATCACTCGTATTTCACAATCAACCCTGGATCAGAAGTGTGGATAAAGGCTCGCATAAACGAGTCTTCGGATACGACTGGCCGGTGGACACTTGTGGACGAGGATGCCTTGTCGTTAGATAGTATAATCGACACGCCCAGTGTTTCATCCAAGCAGTTGGTTATACGGCCAAATCAGCTGTTTCAGGCGAACCAATATCTTTTCCAGTATCGCAGTCAATTTGGGAATGGTTTCGACGACGATTGGGCTTCCGGATTTGCCGCATTTCGGGTGAAAGTGAATCAACCACCACGAGGAGGCCGGTTACTGATTAGTCCTTCTCCTTCAAGAGGGATTGTTGGCGATGTGGACGAAGTCCAGCTCATGGCTCGGGAATGGAAAGATAAGGATACTCCATTGCTCTATTCGTTTAGCGTGGGTTCTAGTGGGACCTTTATTCACAGTAAAACGCTTCGCTCTGCGAAGGAGCATCCAGAGATATCCTCCACCCTTCCTACTCCTCGCCGTGGCCACTCACTGTGGATATTTTTGGAGGTTCAAGACTCTTTAGGAGCTTCGGAGGTTTATTCGCGTCAGATTTCCATTAACCGCCCATCAACCACCCAACTCGAAGAGGCTGTTGAAAGAAACCGGAAGAAAACGCGTGAATGCAGGAAGAGGAAGGATGCAAATTGCGCCGCTCGCGCTGCCCGAGAAGCAATGCGTGCAAAAAACCAGGATCTATTCATGCGGAGCTTTGATTGATTTACTCCGTCCGAGCATACCGAAGTGGAATTGAGAATTTATCTTTTACGGACTATTGTATACAGCAAGAGCACTTTTAGCGACACGAGCATAAACTATCAGGTGCGACAAGCACTTCACTTACAACTCGACGGGACCGCTACTGTGGATAGCTCTGTAACAGGAATGAAAGCAACGTATGCAATTCCTTTTGCGAAAGAGGATAAACAAGCATAGAATCCAACGACATTTTCATAGCACTGCACTTGACGATCATACATACCTAGCAGTGCGACGCTACTACTCGCAAACACCCTATCCCGTTGCACTACACCAATCTTGCACTCCATTCATACACTCGTGTTGCATGTTGCTAACACTTGATACACTTACCATATGCCTCCATGGTTATGAAAGGAGGGAATTCGTGGACAGTAGGGCATAAATTGCCAAGCCACGAGTCGACGGGTCGCCATTGGAGAATGGAGCTGCTATTCGTAGACCCCTGTAGCCGATTAGTCTTACGGGATAAATCAACACCAGTTAGATGATTCAGCTAATAACATGCGATCCACAATAAGAAAATCAGAAAGGGGTGGACAAAAGTTGCTGGTGCCCATTTCGGTCGGTCAAGACTCACTGTGAGTCGGGATGCAAGGATGCATGAGGTGAGCGAACGTCAAATAATTCAGCGCCTACCTGTGATTCTACACTATCAAGCGTTGGGTAGGGTACAGTACATGTCATGTACTGCGGCGGGTACAGATGTAGCCACCCCACGAGACCTCCACGCCTCGCCTCCTTGGAACTTTCAGGGTGTGCGAAGGATCTTCCTTTCACTCCGTCTTTCACTCCGTACGGTATGTGTACTTAGGAAAGTAGACAATCTTCCAATAGGCAGACTTACTTTAGTTTAATGTCTCCTCTCTATCCAGTTCGCTGTTCTGCGCTGCTGACAACTCAACACGTTCGCAACTGCACTGCAGCAGCATTCGTTGTTGGCTTACAACCACGTTTCCTATTCCTGATGAAAATGCATACCAAGACATTGCAATGTGATGCTATGGAAGCGTTCCATGTCAGTTGAAGGCGATGCGGTCGGCTGCATCGATCCTTGACGACCTTGACTCGCGCGAATGCTTCCGTCCTCCGAGTTTTCAGAGCGGATCAATCAGCAAGCACAGACCAATCCGTATCCTTTTGACAACCTCCTAAACTATCCGTCTATGAGGATGATGCTTTCGTCTACCTTCGTCCTCTATGGACTCCGTGGTAGCGCGAGGTGCATACACTGTTAGGCTTCAACCATTTTTGTTCCCTTTTCGGGCCCCTCGCTTGATTCCTCGGCCCGTGTACAGAGGACCGCCAGTTTGCCGGATGGATTTTTGTTCCCTCGGGAAGTCCCTTTCCGGATTCCTGAATCGGTCGCTTACACATGAATTTGTGAAATTTACCATGAGTCGTCGCAATTACGCTTCTACAGTCGTATATTCAAGAGTTGACTGTGGGAATACTGTGTCTACACTGTATACACAGCACGAAAATTAAGTTTCTCGTTCATCTTACCTCGTCCTTTGACGAACGTGCTGGGAGTCCGCCAACGCTGTCCAGTCGCCTTTTCCACAGCCACACCGACAAGCGACAATAGCTTACGTAAACTGGAGCTGTAGCAAGACAGACTAGCTTCACTTGGTGAGCGATTAAATTTTACTCGTACATGTCCAGCACTCAAGTGCCGGCGTATATACAAGGTGTAGTTCATTATTCAAGTCGATCGAGAAACCAAGAAGAGCCGGCGAACGCCACTTCGCGCGTTTCTTTTCCCCGTGTTGACTCGCAACACCGTTACCAGCTGCGATACAATGGAAAGAAGTGTCGCGACGTCAATTGAGACCGGTAGGCCATGTAAGATCACTTCGACGTTTGCTGAAGTCGGGAAAATGCGTTCCTGGGCTCTTGCGGTACAGGAACCAACCTCGTTGGGAAGCAAAACTTCCATGATGGGATGGTCCACTTTGCTTCTCACACTAGTCTTTTTTGGTTCAATACCAATTGGGGCGAACAATTTACGAACTCGTATAGAAGACGGGGATGAATCGTGTATTGCTTACTATTTGAGTGAAAAGCACTTCCAGCAACTACTGGATAATCCTTGGAAAGATCTACCAGTAGGACATGTAGCCTGTGATTCGATATCATTGGTACATCTGTTGATCCACTTATTCACTCTGTTGGGCGCAGCGCAGTTAGTTAATACCTTGTTCACCAGTCAAGGCAACCACTATTACCACCAGTTTTCGTCAAAGAATGATTTCCAAATAAATGGACTCGGGATAGAATCTGGCGAAGTATGCTGGAAAGGAGCGGTCAGTCAGGAAATTGATCTGCTTCGTTTGGGCAGCAAGAAGTTGGCACGACGTCAAGTCCACTTACATTCCACAGGGAGTATCATGCGAATCCTTCTGTGCCTTATCTCTACATGCGCATTGGTATGGAATGGCACTGAAGCAGCTGATTTGCGAGAGAATATCCGTGCTGGGAACGAATCTTGCTTTCAGTACTTCCCGAGGGACAATCTCTTTCGCATGAGCTGTACTGCCCTCAATTGGACCGACCATGGATACGATGGTAACACTCACATCTCGCTGGATGCCAACGAAGTATTTGATGGTGGTGGAGGTGAAGGAAATATCATTGAGTTAAAGAACCTTAGGCAAGGCTTTTATGGCTTGGTTAAGGTTATTAATGATGGAAATAACATTACATCCTTGGATGAAGCTCCTTTGATTCGGAATGTTCACGTCAAGAATGGGAATACTGCAGACAATGGTGGCTTTATTGTTCGAAGAAACCAAAAATATTTTATCGTGGATTCATGTAGCTCAACAGGCAAAATCACTAATGAGGCTGGTGGTATATGTGGTCAGTTTGCGGGGGAAAACGGAGGCAACATCCAGATGTTGAATTCCCGCTCTACAGGGACACTACAGGGTTTTGTAGCAGGTGGTATCACAGGAACAGATGCAGGATACAATAATGGAACTGTTAATATCACCCAGTGCTATTCCACTGGGGCGATTGAAGGAGAGTTGGCAGGTGGCATCTGTGGATGGGGTGCTGGTACTACGAATGGTCATGTGTATATCACGCAATCGTATTCCACAGGAACTATTCATGGGGACGACAGTGGTGGTATCACGGGGGATCCTACAGCAGATGATAATGGTGAAGTATACATTAGAGATTGTTATACGCGCGGAAATATTGAGGGTGATAGAGCAGGAGGGATTACAGGGGGAGGAACCTTGGGAGCACCAGGCGCTCTGTACATAACGAATACATATGCTTCCGGTATTGTCCATGATCCAAATGGCGGTGGAATCATTGGACATATACATGATGGCGCAAGTGGCGTTATCAACGTGCAATATTCGGTGTATAATGGCTCAGAGGGGGCTGCTATGGTAGGCCTCGACAACTCTCCAGCGGGTGTTTTGAATCACACCGGTAATTCCGACACTTTGGATGACATACGAGGTCAACTGTATTATTACGACGGCGTTCAGCAATGGGGTAACGACACCTGGGCTCTCAATGGCACCAATACGTTGCCTATTTTGCGCTTTCAGCTGAGGAGTATGTCGAACTCTACTAAAACGGAGGATGATGACATTTCATTTCCAATGCGTACGCCTACGGTGACCCCGACACACACCACCACGGCAACTCCAAGTGTAACTCCCACACCGTGTAGTACGACCAGTACCCCGTCAACAACACCAAACTTGGAGGCGGTTACCCCCACGCCTACCTTAACCCCTACATCGACGGAGACGCCCGATTTGCGGGAGAATATCCGTGCTGGGAAGGAAGCTTGTTTCCAGTATTTTCCGACCGAGGATCTCTTTCGCATGAGCTGTACTGTCCTCGATTGGGCCGACCATGGATACAATGGTAACACCCACATCTCGCTGGATGGCAACGAAGTATTTGATGGCGGAGGTGGTGAGGGAAATATCATTGAGTTAAAGAACCTTAGGCAAGGCTTCCATGGATTGGTTAAGGTTATTGATGATGGAAATAACATTACATCCTTGGATGAAGCTCCCTTGATTCGGAATGTTCACGTCAAGAATGGGGATACTGCCGAAGACGGTGGATTTATTGTTCGAGAAAAGCAAAAATATTTTATCGTGGATTCATGTAGCTCAACAGGCAAAATCACTAGTGACTGGGCTGGTGGTATGTGTGGTCCGTTTGCGGGGGAAAACGGAGGCCACATTAAGATATCAAATTCCCACTCTACAGGGACAATACAGGGTTTTGTAGCAGGTGGTATCACAGGAACAGTTGCAGGATACAAAAATGGAACTGTTAATATAACCCAATGTTACTCCACTGGGGGAATTGAACGCCAATGGGCAGGTGGTATCTGTGGAGGAGCGGCTGGGTATAATCGTGGTCATGTGTATATTACACAATCTTATTCCACAGGAACAATTCGTGGGGACGACAGTGGTGGTATTACTGGAGATGCTACAGCATATAGTAATGGTGAAGTATACATTAGAGGTTGTTATACGCGAGGAAATATTGAGGGTGACAGAGCAGGAGGAATTACAGGGGCAAACACAGGGGGCTGGACTGGAGCAGCAGCAGGCAATGTATCCATAATGAATACATATGCTTCCGGTATTGTCCATGATCCGAATGGTGGTGGAATCATTGGAGAAATTCCTTCTGACGCGAGTGGTGCTATCAACGTAAAATATTCGGTGTATAATGGCTCAGAGGGGGCTGCTATGGTAGGCGTCGACAACTCTCCAGCGGGTGTTTTGAACCACACCGGTAATTCCGACACTTTGGATGATATACGAGGTCAACTGTATCACTATCAAGGAGTTCAACAATGGGATGATGAAACTTGGGCTCTCAACGGCACCGATACGTTGCCCGTTTTGCGCTTTCAGCTGACGATACCTCCGCCTAAGATCGTGGATGGGCCACGGATGGACCCTCTGGAATCCTTGATAATCATTTCATTTGACGTAGCGACGAACCGCGGTGGAACAGACATAGTGTTTGACTGTCTGGATTTGCTGTATTCGGAGATCGGGAGGAATGCGGCAGTGTTCAGTGAATGCTACTGGGTCAGTGATAAAGAACTATACATTGAATTACGGTCGCCTGAGGTAACTCGCCAAGAGTTTGGTAAAGCAATCTCCGTAGGAAGCAATGTGATCCTTATTGGAGGATTGATTCAACGCCACGAAGCATCTGCAGCCCACTCATGGGCAAATTTAACTGTAGGTCCCAGCGAGGGGCTTCCTTCAGTAGACTTTGACGTCGACTACTCGGAGGTACTTACGTTATGTGAAGACTTGGAAGCTAAGGTGACGTATGCTCTTGGAGGTAGCCGTTCTAGAGGCATTAGTTGGACATGGTCATTACGTTCTGTTGTCCTTGAGGATGGAACTGATATTACTTTCTCCAATGCTACGGGAGTGCTACGTTCTGTAGTAACGTGGGCAAATACGGAAAACCTTGATTCCATCTTCCTCTCTCAAGAGAACTCGCCGAAGGGGTCCACGATTAGGCTAGCTTTGAAAGGGGAAAACGTATACGGAAGCTCCAAAGAAAAGCACATCAAGCTAAAGATTGAGCAAAACTCTCGTCCTTCCATAGTATTCCATGAGGAACCTGGAGGATCGATTGAGAGTGCCGAAGAGGCAGTGTTCCGATTGTCGTCCTCTTTGCTAACATGCTCTTTCTCCAACATTAGCAACCCATCAGAGTTTACGTTTAGTTATACGTGGTCTGTACTCGATCCCGACGGAGTGGCTTTGGATATATCGGACTTCTTGACTCCCGATCCTAGCAGGTTGGTCATCCCTGAAAAATCTCTGGTTCCGTTCATCGATCCGCATGTTGTTCACATTGACGTAACTGCGGAGACCCAGCGGCAGCGTTTAACAAACTCGCGAGACAAAAGTTTGAATGTGACTCCCAGTTCTGTGACTGCCATTATAGAGGGCGGTAGTCGTACTGCCCGCGTATCCTCAAAACTGGTTCTAAATGCCGTCAACAGTAAGAGTCCAGACGAAGACTTGGTGAATCTTCCATCTGGTTGGAAGTTTGGGAAGCGGTTCTCTTGGGAATGCGAGATGAAGGGTGTCAACTGCACTGCCCTCTTCATCAATGCTGAGTCCACCAAGGTCGGGAAAGCACTGGAAATCGAACCGGCTAATCTGGAGGACTTAAAAGCTCAAGTCAGCCCAGAAGGAGACCTTCCAGTGCATTTCACAGTCTCGGTCAGCTTAGACCTGGACCGTGGAACTGGTTCCATCATTCACTCAGAAGACTCCCAGTCTGTTACAATTACCCTGGTGGGGGCAGTAGTACCCACTGTCTTTTCTGAGAACTTCTACCCTGTAAAAGCACCAAGGAGCACTGTAGGGGATCACTCATATTTTTCAATCAACCCTGGATCAGAACTGCGCTTAAAGGCTCGGATAAACGAGTCTTTGGATACGACTGGCCGGTGGACGCTTGTGGATGAGGATGCGTTGTCGTTAGATAGTATAATCGACTCTCCCAGTGTTTCATCCAAGCAGTTGGTTATACGGCCGAACCAGCTGTTTCAGGCGAACCAATATCTTTTCCAGTATCGCAGTCAATTTGGGAATGGTTTCGACGATGATTGGGCTTCCGGATTCGCCGCATTTCGGGTGAAAGTGAATCAACCACCTCGAGGGGGCCGCTTGCTGATTAGTCCTTCTCCTTCAAGAGGGATTGTTGGCGATGTGGACGAAGTCCAGCTCATGGCTCGGGAGTGGAAGGACGAGGATACTCCATTGCTCTATTCGTTTAGCGTGGGCTCAAGCAGCATCTTTGGCTACAGTAAAACGCTTCGCTCTGCGGAGGAACATCCAGAGATAAGAACCCCGCTTCCTACTCCTTGGCGTGGCAACACGCTGTGGATTTTTTTGGAGGTTCAAGATTCTTTGGGAGCTTCGGAGGTATATTCTCGCCAAATTTCGATTGAACGTCCATCGGCGGACCAGCTTGAACAGATTGCTAATGCTTATCAGGTAAAAACTCGTGAATGCGTGAAGCGGAAGGATGCGAATTGCGCCGCTCGCGCAGCCCGAACAGCTACCCGCGCAAAGAGCTTGGCAGTATCCATCAGATCTCTTTGAGTAGTGTTCCAGAGACATACCCGGCGGAATTGATAGTTGCCTTGTCTATTACACATAAACCTAGTGTGTGTTAACAGTTAACTCGTATGGCTATGGCTAGGGGTTGTGGGCTGCAAGCAAACGAGGTGTATCCTTGCCAGCAAATAAGCACTAAGTAGCTCTTTCCAATTCACCTAACAAAATGCACAATTAGAATGTTGGGAATACAGCAGTGCAATGTGTACTTGAAGGATAATATTGGTGCGTGACACTACATGCGGTGACTCCCTGTGAGTCAGGGGCTTGCGACTTCCACCGTGTACAATGGGACTACGCCTCTTCCACCATGCTCCGGTGAGAGCGAATTTATTATGTACATGCATTTCTAGTGACTCATACTTTGTGTATACTGCAGAAGTTTGTAGTGGGCGTTCTTCCGTGGAACAACAAGGGGTCTGGGTGTCTTACAGGTCGTGCGAAACCTTCGCAACCGTCTTTTTGATTCAAACGTTGCTTTATATTCATTCTCGAGTCCCGTCTGGTCGCTGAAAGGCACTATGAGTGTCTCCTTGGAACTGTGAGTGTCTCCTTGGACAGTTTGTCGCCTTGGTTATGATGGCTTGTCAGCTCTTCTTGGTTCCTGGGGGGATAATTCCCCCTCCGTAAGCATTTTTACTCCCTCCGGAACGCCCCATTCCGATTCTTCAACCGTGATTACTGGACCTCGTCCCCTTTCGACGTCATGCACGCACGCTCCCACATGCACATTATATGTCGATATTTTTGGTTTGACATGTTGTAGGTACTCGAAGCAGTGCGCGTATGACGCTTTCATTGCTTCGTAAACTCAAGCTTTCGTGTAACTATAGTGCAAACAGCTTATATCCAAATTGGGTGCTGTTGCGAAGTGGGCTGCAAATATTCGAACAGCATTTCTCCTCGTTCTTTCCTCTACGCGACCAGAGATGCCCAAGTGAAATCTTTCAGGATTATAAGTGCTTTCACTTCACGTACGTAGTTTTCTTGGGTTACCCTTCATTGGTCCAAGAGGTTTGTTAGCACGTGTGGCGGTCATGGAGTGGAGAGCCAGTCCACCGAAGCGGGCGTTTTTTCTCGTTCCCTACTTGTTTTGACTGGCAGCTGCTGTTAGTGCCCCAAATTTTGCTACTGTGATACTCTGTACTAGTTGCAGACATGAAGTTGCGTGCCTTCGATCCACCGCTTACTGCGGGTTCATTTGGAGCTCTGATGCTCTTATGTCGTGTTGGCGAACTCGTTCCTGTTCCCGAAAACCCTCGATGGATCAGGGAATTGCTTCAAATTGGAGATTTATTTCAAACCACCTTACTTGTTTTGGCACTTTCAGTATTATACACTGTTGGACCCCTACGCATTATACGCTACATCCGCTTAGCCAGACTGGTCGAGCATGGCGATAGCGGCGAACGCTTCCAATGCCGAAGCAGCTATTGTGCGGGAACGGACCTATGGCTGCTGGTCTTCTTGAGTATAGCGCTGTTACAAACTCTATGGGATACTGTCCAGGAGCATGGCCAGTGGCGCATCATACACTTTCCACCGGGTACACATCAGAGTTGTTCAGGGTGTGCCCTGAATCAACCGTACAGCAAATCCAACTCTCAGTTGAGCCTTCACAAACAACATATTCTGGATCTGGTAGCAATAAGTATTATTGGTGAAGCTGTATCTGCAGTTGTCCGATTCTTCTGTGGTAAACAGCTCCGGAAGATAGCCTCTCCAGAAGTGCGTCCAGTAAGCAGGAGACAACAATTCAAGCGAAAGAAAATGCGGTTTTCCTTTGTGGGTCTACTTGTGTCCTTGAGTGCGACTCCCATCTTGGTTTCACGAGCGACGGCGACTGCTACTACAACGGCAACACCTCAGCCATCAAACTCCCCTTCCTTATCACCGTCCCAAAGTCCTACATGGAGTGCTACCTCCTCGGTAACCCCTACAGAGAGCTCTACGTCATCGATAACTCCTTCACCCAGTGCTACGGGCTCGGTAACCCCTTCAACGACTGGTACGTCTTCATTTACTCCGTCAACGAGTGCTACACCTGCCGAAACGCCTTCCGCGAGTACTACATCTTCGACAACACCTTTTGCGAGTACTACGTCTTCATTCACTCAGTCGACGAGCTCCACACCTTCGGAAACGTCTTCCATGAGCCCTACGTCATCGATAACTCCTTCACCCAGTGCTACGGGCTCGGTAACCCCTTCAGCAAGTGGTACGTCATTGGTCGCTTCAGCGAGTACTACGCCTTCATTTACTCCGTCAACGAGTGCTACACCTGCCGAAACGCCTTCCGCGAGTACTACATCTTCGACAACACCTTTTGCGAGTACTACGTCCTCATTCACTCCGTCGACGAGCTCCACACCTTCGGAAACGTCTTCCATGAGCCCTACGTCATCGATAACTCCTTCACCCAGTGCTACGGGCTCGGTAACCCCTTCAACGACTGGTACGTCATTGGTCGCTTCAGCGAGTGCTACGCCTTCGGAAACGGCTTCTATGAGTACTACATCTTCGACAACACCTTCTGCGAGTACTACGTCATCGATAACTCCTTCACCCAGTGCTACGGGCTCGGTAACCCCTTCAGCAAGTGGTACGTCATTGGTCGCTTCAGCGAGTACTACGCCTTCATTTACTCCGTCAACGAGTGCTACACCTGCCGAAACGCCTTCCGCGAGTACTACATCTTCGACAACACCTTCTGCGAGTACTACGTCCTCATTCACTCCGTCGACGAGCTCCACACCTTCGGAAACGTCTTCCATTAGCCCTACGTCATCGATAACTCCTTCACCCAGTGCTACGGGCTCGGTAACTCCTTCAGCGACTGGTACGTCATTGGTCGCTTCAGCGAGTACTACGCCTTCATTTACTCCGTCAACGAGTGCTACACCTGCCGAAACGCCTTCCGCGAGTACTACATCTTCGACAACACCTTCTGCGAGTACTACGTCTTCCCTCACTCCGTCGACGAGCTCCACACCTTCGGAAACGTCTTCCATTAGCCCTTCGTCATCGATAACTCCTTCACCCAGTGCTACGGGCTCGGTAACTCCTTCAACGACTGGTACGTCATTGGTCGCTTCAGCGAGTGCTACACCTTCGGAAACGTCTTCCATGAGCCCTACGTCATCGATAACTCCTTCACCCAGTGCTACGGGCTCGGTAACTCCTTCAACGACTGGTACGTCATTGGTCGCTTCAGCGAGTGCTACACCTTCGGAAACGGCTTCTATGAGTACTACACCTTCGGAAACCCCTTCGACGAGTGGTACGTCTTCGACAACGCCTTCCACGAGTACTACATCTGTGGTAGCGCCTTCTGCGAGTACTACGCCTTCATTTACTCCGTCAACAAGTGCTACACCTGCCGAAACGCCTTCCGCGAATACTACATCTTCGACAACACCGTCTGCGAGTACTACGTCTTCCCTCACTCCGTCGACGAGCTCCACACCTTCGGAAACGTCTTCCATTAGCCCTACGTCATCGATAACTCCTTCACCCAGTGCTACGGGCTCGGTAACTCCTTCAACGACTGGTACGTCATTGGTCGCTTCAGCGAGTACTACGTCTTCATTTACTCCGTCAACGAGTGCTACACCTTCCGAAACGCCTTCCACGAGTACTACATCTTCGACAACACCTTCTGCGAGTACCACGCCTTCATTAACTCCGTCAACGAGTGCTACGTTGTTGGTACCTGTTTCTGTGAGTGCTACGTCGTCAATAAGTCCGCAGGCATCCAGGTCTCCTTCCATGACCACATCAGAAAGTTCGACAGGCGAAACAATGGAACTGACACCCACCCTGGCCAAGAGCCACAGCGTTACCCCTACCAGTAGCCCTACGGGGGAAAATGTGTCAGAGACTACTCAATTCCTTATTGATACCCTTGATTCATTGGAGGCAGGCTACGACTTTGCCGTTAATGATAAAACGACTGTTAGCGATTTTATAGGAGCCTTGACGCCTATTGCGGAGTCCAGTGCACTTACTGCTGCTGTCGGGGAGCGGGTATTAAATTTGCTTAATCGGGTTCTCAAGTCCAATTTTGATCCAAGTACGGATCAATTTCGGTACGGTAATAGCCTCAGCGACGAGGCTGTTACAATAATATCGCTTGTCCTCTCCAGTCATATTGAGAAGGAGGCATCTCACTTTGCTTCGGCTGAGTCGGCTCTGCAACAGGTTGCGCGATCTCAATTGGTAGATCGTGTTGCTGGGTCGAGGCCGCAGACTGCACATACTTTGTTTCAGGACCTTCCAACGTTTTGCAATCAGACCTGGTTTGCTAGTGTCTTCAGTCGACGGATCAGTAGCTCTGCTGGTGCATTCACGGTAGAGCCTGCTGGGTTGGAACACGGAGTGGGACTTAGCAACATGGAATTCGACCACTGTTGTCAAGAGCCACAGGACACTACAAACCTGGATCGGTCTAAACCGTCACTTTCATGGGAGAGTTTGGGAGGTTCACTGTTCAACGAAGAGTCTGAGGTTGACGTAGTAGCTGAGGAATTTGTGTATCCGCCGTTCGTTGAGCCTCAAGGACGTCATGTCGAAACTGCCGCCCGAAATTCAGATATAGTAAAGCACCTATTATCCTCGTTTGATCAGTATATCCGCTCGCTCTTACCCAATGGGGACATTTTAACTAGTACCAACAGTAGCTTTCAGCTCGTTGCGGGGGCAGGGCGAAGAAGTTTGACCAACAGTAGTAAGGAGACTGCGACTGAATTTGTCAGTTCTCTCAAAGATCACATACTACAACGACAGATTGCCTCAAAGAGTTTGCGCGTTTCAGCCTTTTCTCTTGCTGGGTTAGAGCTGAAACTCCAAAACAGAACAGGCGTCAATGTGACACTGGTAGTCTACCCTGAGGAGCAATCGGTTTCGTTAGAACAGGGCACTGACGTAACTCGGCTAGTATCAGGCGAAATGGAGCTTGCGTCACGAACGGCAACTTGCAAAAAGAGTCAAAGTGGAAGCTCATCAATGTTCACCGTAAATTGCACGGATCCACTGCTGGGTAGCACTAGTACTTTGACTGTTGATTGTGGTACTAACGAAGGAACTACTGTGCGAGTCTTTTGCCCACAGTCCGTCATCGTTCCTGCAATGCTTCGTTCAGGCGGCCAGTCTTCGCACTGGAGCGACGCCAGTATCAATGACGGCAGCGTTCGATTCGATGGACGTACTGTTACAGCCGCAACGTCGAGACTAGGACTCTTTTTATCAAGTTTACTTACGGTGGAAACTGCCCCGGTAGCGAAGATCATCCCACGGCCAAGTCCCACTGCGGCACCTACAACCAGCACTACGCCATCAGTAACTCCTACAACCAGTGCTACGTCGTCACTAACCCCTACAGCAAGTGCCACGCTGACAGCAACCCCTACGCCCTCGTCCAGAATTCCACAGCGGAAGCTAGACCTGCGCTCATCGATTATAGCGGGAGACGAAAGCTGTTTCCAATATCTCCAAGGTCAAAGGCTGTTTAAGTTAACATGCAGCATTTCGTGGACATCCGTGGGATATACAAACAATAACTATATTTCACTCAAGGTAAACGAGACATTTGTTGGAGAAAACGACGCCGTTATTTACTTGGCAGGTGTCCAAGGTTTCCATGGCTTGTTCGTTATAGACGATGGAGCTAACGGGAGCGTGACAGCTTTTGAAGATGCACCATTGATTAAAGATGTACGCATTGTAAACGGGACAACTTCATTTTCCGGTGGGTTCATTGTGCAACCGTGGCAAAAGTTCTTCGTTGTAGATTCTTGCAGCTCCTCCGGCAACGTTCGACAGCATGGCGGAGGGATATGCGGTAGTGGATGTGCCGGAGGGCGTGGTCAGATAAAGATATTCAATTCTTACACAACTGGGGAAGTAAGCGATCTCTTCGCTGGCGGTATAGCTGGCAGTAAGTTAGCGCAGCAAAGTGGAAAGGCAAGTGTTACCAACTGCCATTCGACGGGCAACATCCATGGTGAATATTCGGGTGGAATTGCTGGCAGCGAAACCGGTCTCATGAAGGGATTTGTACATGTATCACTTTCTCACTCTAAAGGATGCATAGGATGTCCTCACAATACAGTTGAGGGCAATGGAGGTATTCTCGGGGCCGGTGCGGGTTCTAGTGATGGAATCGTCTATGTGGAAAAGAGCTACAGTATAGGCGAAATCTCTGGAAAGGGCGCAGGGGGAATTACTGGAGCGGCTACAGGTTATAGCGATGGCAGTGTTCATCTAAGTGAATGCTACACTACCGGATCAGTGTCAGGAACTACTGCGGGAGCAATTACTGGGGAAAGCCAAGGAACCGTCCATATCAGCAACTGCTACTCTACGGGGAAGATTTCTGGAAACTATTCAGGAGGAATTTCTGGTAATCCGTCAGCTGGACAGGTGGTTATAGAGGACACATATGCGGCAGGAGAGAGAACTGCGGCAACAGCAGGAGGCGTCATCGGTAAGGCAAGCGGTACGATAGCATTGAAGTACTCCGTTTACAACGGGCAACCACCAGTAGGGCTAAACAAGGGCGCAAACATTACCAGTGTTGGTAATTCTGATGACCTAACAGTCATACAAGGTGAACTCTATGGCTTTAATGAGAGCCATCTGTGGTCGCGAGAAAAATGGGTTATTCCAGCGAACGACGAGCTACCCATTCTGAGCTTCCAGGTTTCCCCTACTCCAACGGTAACGCCAACAACAAGTCCTACGCCTTCTGTAACACCAACGTGGACTCCTACGGGGACTCCCACGCCTACCCCTTCAGCTATCAAAAATTTGCGATTTTCGATCATGGAAGGTAGCGAGGCTTGCTTCCAATACGTTGAAGAACTGAAGCTATTTGAATTGACATGCGACGTTCTTCACTGGAACGCTACGGGGTATTTGAGGGACATGTATATCCTTCTTCGGGCGAATGAAACTTTGGACGGCGGAGAACACAATATCATCGACCTGACTGGCATCGTGGGGTTCGAAGGACTCGTCAGGGTTGATGACAACTTAAACGGTAGTGTTAAATCGTTCGCCGACGCCCCATTGATACGTAATGTTCACATGCGAAACGGCATGACTGCATTCGATGGCGGCTTTATCCTTCAAGAGCAACAAAAATTTGCCATAGTGGAGTGGTGTAGTTCCTCAGGAGTCGTGGGGGAATGGAGTGGAGGAATATGCGGTCGGCAGTGTGGACTGAAGGGGCAACTACAAGTATCAACTTCATATTCTACGGGGCTCATACAAGAGGACAGTGGAGGAATAGTGGGTCCTGAGGTAGGTCACGACGGTGGTACTGCAAATATTACAAACTGCTATAGTACCGGTCGCATCGAAGAAGACGGTGCTGGTGGTATATGTGGAATTGGAAGCGGGTCAGGTAGAGGATCGGTCACAATCATGCACTCTTACGGAAAGGGGGCAATTGTCGGACAAGAGAGTGGAGGAATAACTGGAAGCTACGCTGCAGTCTGGGATGGACACGTCTACGTTCTGGAATGTTACAGCTCTGGTGATGTCGCAGGAGATGAGAGTGGAGGCATAAGCGGGGCCTTCACCGCAGCACTCGGTGGAGCTGTGTTGATTCGTGACTGTTACTCAACGGGAAATATCATTGGTAGTACAGCAGGTGGCATATGTAGCGGAGGATTTGAGTTAAATGACTTACAAAGCTTGATCATCAAGAATACATATGCATCGGGAGATATTGTAGGTGAGAGCGCAGGCGGAGTAATAGGGGCTATGGAAACTACGGATGGTGTTGTCCAAGTTAACTACTCTGTGTATAATGGAGACTCTGCCGAATCTGTACCATTAGTAGGAGTACATCTTGCGGGAAACGTTGAGAGCGAAGGCAACTCAGATACGCTGGACTCTATTAGAGGACAATTATATCAGTATAAGGGCGTCACAAGATGGTCGGGCGACATTTGGGCTTTAAATGGAACTTCGTCGTTACCCATCCTGCGATTCCAGTTGCCTGAGAACGTAACTCGCACAGCTAACGCAACTCAAGTGCTTGTTGATACACTCAAAGAGCTAGAAAGTAGCTATGATTTTGCAGTTAACGATAGAACTACAGTGAGTGACTTTATTGAAGCATTGCTGCCAATAGCCGAGTCCCCGGCTCTCACCCCATCCACAGCAGAGTGGGTGTTGGATTTACTGAATCGTGTACTCCTGTCAAACTTTGACGAAGCGCCGAATCAATTTCGATATCCTGGGTCGCTGGCGGATGAAGCGGTGACTGTGGTTTCGCTCGTGCTCGCAAGCGAAACTGAAAAGTCTAAAGCAATCTACGATGATGCTGAGTTAGCATTCCAATATACTTCTCGCTCTCAACTCGTAGATCGTGTGGCTGGATCACGGACTCAGAGTGCACACATCAGATTCCAGGATTTGCAAGCCTTTTGCAATCAGACATTCTTCGCGACAGTATTCAGCAGACGGGTGGATAGTTCGAATGATTTCCTCGTTGAACCATTAGAGTTGGAACACGGCATCGGACTCAGTGACGAAGAATTCAAAAGATGCAACCGGGAGCCAGTCAGTACATCAGAATTGAAAAGAGAGAAACCCGCTGTGGGGAGGAATATGGGGGGAACTGAGTCACTATTCGATGAAAAAGATGTAGCTGATGTCGTCGCCGAAGAGTACGTTTATCCTCCGTCAGTTGAGCACAAGGGCTCGGAGATCCAAGACGCTGCCGAAAATTCACGTACAGCTAAATACTTGCGCGCTTCACTTGATGAGTATATCAGCTCTCTTCTGCCACGCGGTAATATTTTTGATATACCAAGCAGCGGTATTCGATTGCTAGAGCGTCGTCGGGGATTACGTAGCAGCAGAGAACTCTCGTCGGACAGCAGTGTGCTTGGTAGTTTGGCAAATGGTATGTTCCAGCGACAAATCGCATCAAAGACTTTGAGAGTTACGGCATTCGCAGCAGATCCTCATCGGCATGAACTCGCTCTACGAAACGGGAAGTCGATCAATGTTACGCTCGTGGTCTATCCTGAAGAGCCACCCGTTTCTTTGGCAAACGCGCCTGATGTCACTCGTCTGCTTTCGGGCGAAATGGAACTTGCTTCCCGTACTGGAGTATGTCCCAAGGCTTACAATGGGAGCTCGTCAACGTTCACCGTGGACTGTGTCGATCCTCTCTTTGGAAGTTCCCGATACGTTTGGATCGAATGTGATTCCCAACAAGTGGGCGCTACAGTCAACGTCTTCTGTTCACAGTCCGTCGTTGTGCCTATTTTGCTACGCTCTGATGGAGGGTCCTTTGGCTGGAGTGACGTCAACATCGCCAACGATAGCATTCGTTTCGACGGACGAACAATTACAGCGGAAACATCAGCATTGGGCCTGTTCAGTGCAAGTTTACTTGCTGTAGAGACGTCTCCCGTGGCAACGGTTCTCTCAGGTCCCTCTTCCAGCCCCACCGTCACACCTACCGCCTCATCGAGCAGTTCTGCTTCGTCGACCCCAACCTCAAGCCCAAGCGCAAGCCCAAGCCCAAGTCCAAGTATCAATGTCACACAGGACATTATTAATTCACTGGACGCTTTGGAGAGGGGATATAACTTCAGCGTTAACAGCGAAGCTATGACACGCGATCTGATCCACGGCCTAACCCCTATTGCAAGGTCACCAGCCCTCCTCCCAATGATAGGACAACGGATCTTGAGCTTACTTAACCACGTACTTAAGTCTAATTTTGACTCTAACACAAATCAGTTTCGATACTCCCAAAAACTTGCAAATGAAACTGTTACAATCACATCACTCGTGCTGGCCGCTGATGTTGAAAAAGATCAGGCAATGTTTGCTTCAGCGGAAGCAGCATTGCAACGTGTGTCTCGTTCTCAGTTGGTGGACCGTGCTGCCGGGGCGGAAACACAGACTGCGCATACTTCATATCAGGAGCTTCCGACGTTCTGCAACCAAACGTTCTTTGCGAGTGTGTTTGGCCGACGTCTCAAAATTAGTTCCGCATTCCAGATGGAACCGCCTGGTCTACATCACGGGATCGGGCTAAGTGAAATTGAATTCAAACATTGTGACCGAAATGCTACGTTGACAAACAATCTCAAAAGGTCTAAACCTTCGGTATCAAGAGACAAAAATAAACCCGCGCTTTTTAGTGACGCCACGGAAGCAGATTTGATAGCTGAGGAACATGTGTATCCTCCTTTAGCGGGTTCCCAGGGAAAACAGATGAGAAGAGCTGCTAAGCAGTCTGAGGTTGCAAACTATTTAGTTTCTTCGCTTGACGATTATATTAATGGACGTTTGCCAGAGGGAGATATATTCAGAAACGAAAATAAGAGTGTCTACCTGGCAGCAAGCGCCAACTTCAGAGAACTTTTCAACGATAAGGTCGATCCTCTAGAAAGTAGTAAACTCGGGCGCAACATTGCTTCCAAGAGTCTCCGCATTTCGGCATTTTCTACAGGTGAGACAAATGAGCAAGAACTGAGGCTACAAGAGAACGCAGCTTTAAATGTTACATTGGCGATGTACCCGGAGCAGCCGGGCATTGCTTTGGCAAGTGCTCCGGATGTCACGCGGCTTTTGTCCGGAGAGATGGGACTTGTATCCCGTAAAGGGTTGTGCCCAAATAATCAGAATGGGAGCATATCAGAATTTAGCGTACAGTGCATGGATCGGCTTTTAGATAGCAGTGAGACCCTAACAGTAAAATGCGGCCCTCCTCAACAGGGTGCATGGATCGAAGTCTTTTGTCCTCAGAGTGTTATAGTCCCTGTATTACTACGATATGATGAAAATAACTTGGAATGGAGTGACAGTACAATCGCCAATGACAGTATTCAGTTCAATGGAAGGACGATTACTGGAGAAACAAACGAATTCGGGCTCTTTTCCTCCAGTTTGTCCACTGTAGAGACATCACCTGTTGCTAAGATTGCTGTGGCACCCAGTCCCAGCCCAACTCCAAGTGTAACGCCGACCGTAACACCTACGTGGACCCCCACAACGACACCGACTTCTACAGGGACGCCTACGGTGACCCCCACAGTGACACCAACAAATGTCTTCAGAAACTTAACAGAGAATGTCAACGTTAGGTCGGCATGCGGAGCAAAGAATCCGTTTAATTGCGTTACAATGATTTATGAGGAGAGCCGCGCCGCTTCGTTTCAACCATCTTCTACAAATTCGACTTTCATCGGCGAAGGCCCAGGACTAACTGTCCAAAGTGTAAACGGCAGAGAACCTGAGACGTCAATTACATGCAGCAGCAGCATGTCTTCTGACGAGCTGAGTGAAGTTGTCTATTCTAGTTGCCAGAAGCAATTTAAGGGCACAGACCTGGACATACCACTACCAGTTGTAGGCGTGCCAAGAATATCATCAAATGGCAGCTGCAGAGGCCATCAGGCTCGACAGTCGGGATCATGTCGCGAGCTAAACTATATTCTTGACCTACATTTTCGGAGTGACGCGTCTACTTTAATGAGGCAACAAGTTGCTCTGCTCAAGAAGCAAACCGTCAATCGAATGAGGCGCCTAGACGATGAGGCACCGCTCCTGCTCCCGCTGGAGTTTGGAATTGTGGTGGACGGAGAAACGATCGTTTCGGCCAGTCAAGCTGCGTCAATGGAAGTCTCGAGCGTGATTCGAAACGTAGGTCTGAATGCAGATGTCCAACCCCGGAATATCTCAATAGTCCAAGGCAGGAACGCGTCTAAAGCAAACGCTTCAAATGTCGTAGAGAGTTCCGTACTCCTGTCGCTAGGGGAAAACCAGCGATATGTATGGAGTAAAGCTGATGAGCTGGAGGACATTGCTATCCTCCCAGAACCAGGAACCTCTAGAAACGGATCGGTTTCGTTTGAAATCTTCTTAGGTTTTGACATTGAGCAGGCTCCATATGGCCTCCTGCAGTCCACCGTTTCAGTTACTGTGTCCAATATTGGACTAGATGTATCCACAGTCATACCAGTGAACGTTTCCATTAGTATACTTGAAGGGAAAACAGAGATGCTTCAAGATAGAATCCATGCGCAAATGAGTTTTGCTGATGCTCCTCAATCGCGTAGAATATTAATGTCTAATGCTGGAGAGTACTTTGTGCAATGGGTGCCACGATTGTATACGGACGATGGAAGCGAATTATCCAATAGTAATCGCTCGTCGTTCTGGGTAAGGCCCACTACCTCGTCGTTTTCGTCTTCGGGTATAACAGCTTCCGGTATTGAGCAGGACGCGCTCACAACAGTGGAAATGGTGCCGGATAATGTAAACAGTTCAGGTCTATTTACGGCTTGGCTACTGCTGGAAACTGATTCTCGGAGAGGTGTCCCCCAAAACTTCCCTGAGGAAGACCCTCCATCTGTGGAATCCACTCGGTTTTTAGGTCAGCAGCATTGGGTACGCTTGAGTCTCTTGGTAACATCCGTGTTTGTGTGCCCTGAACGCCCCTTAGAGACTACGCTTAAACCGTTCGGTGAGGTGGAACTGCAGTGGGATGTACTCAATGTAGCAGACCAACCCGTGCTTTTGAAGCCATTGGATTTCAACCTTGAATTGCAAGCCACTGATCCTGAAGGCGGGCTTACAGGAAACAGTACTCAAACCCATATTTCCTCCCTAGTAGAAGACAATGTAAGATTATTTGGTAACTGGCTTCAATTTTCCCCTGCCTCAGCAATGATCAGTCCAGACAACAGGCGTACGTTTCGGGCAAGCATTCGATATCCACAAGAAAAACTCACGTTTAACAATAGCGACGAAGCTTTCAGTGCGTTCAGGAACAGACCAGTATTCCGGTACTCGCTGAATATTTTAACTCTGCAACAGTTTCAAGTGAATCCGTCATTCGAGAGGTCGCGAGACACACGAGGTTTGTCTGTCGAGACGTCTTTTCTGCCTGGTGTTGCTGATCCACAGAATTCGGGCATTAGCATTGATTCACGCACCGCATTTGCGAATCAGCCAATCTGGGTCAACATTGTACTCGCAGACATCTTTGGTAATTCGCCGGCCAGGGCAATCTTTTCGAAAGAGACACTCAAGATTGCTTCCAAAGGGCTACCGTATGTTTCTGTTTCAATTCGACCTAAAGGCGAGGATATATCTGATTCGGCCATCAATAGGAACTATCCAACAGGCATTGCAGAAGGTGACGAAATTGGCAGTTTCCGTTTCTCTGTCACTTTCACGGCTCAAGGAAAAGCGAGTCTTGACGTGAAACTGAACAACGCATCAATTGAGAGCTCTGCAATAACATTACAAACGAGGACAGTCGAATGCCCCAAGAATGAAGTACCAAATAGACTGGGATCGAGGTGTTTATGCAAGGCGGGTTATGCCCGCTTGGGAGTTGTGCGTTCAAACGCGGATTCTCCTCCGTGTGTACCATGCCCTCCTGGTCGTTTCACTGCGAAGCCATCGAACCAGGAGGAATGCGACTCATGTCCGTCTGAGCACTTTTCACTTGAAGGGAGTAGTGCGTGCATTCCTTGCCCATCAACGGGTTTTGAGTGCTTTAGAGGCCAGCTGCTGCTGCAAGATGGATTCTGGTGCGAGGTTTGTGCATTTGACAGTCCTCGGCCACCGAAGAATCAGACAGTCCAGAACTTCATTGTGGACCGGCTAAAAAGGGATGAAGAGGTTCGGATACATGAATGCGAGCCTGAATCTGCATGCATTGTTAACAGCACACATTTTATCACAAAATGCTCTGAAGGTCGGCGAGGTCCTCTTTGCGATGACTGTGAAAGCGGGTATGTCAAGACGGAAGGGGCATGCTTGGAATGTGAAAATCGCCAGCGTAATCAAGGGACTGTAGTTGTATGGGTCATTGTTGCTACTTCTGTACTAGCAGGTTTGAACCTTCGCGAGTTCAAGAGAGCTGCAGCCGAAGAAGATCCTAGCACAGAGGAAACGGACGAAGAACGAAGTTCAATTTCTCAAGGGTCGGATTGGCAAATCCACTTTGATCGTGTTCCTGAAGAGTCAATTAAAACAGAGGGAGAAATGGATCCAATGTCGTACTTGCAGCTACTGCTGTTATTTGGTATGGACTATCTGCAAATGAGTTCCGTCATTGGTGAATTAAAGTATTCGCCCTTCGTGGGAGACGCTAAATGGTATAGTGAGTTCTCTAGTCTCTTCCTAATGGACCCAACCCGACCGGACGCTTTCCGGTGCGTCTCACAGTTCGACTTCTTCAGTATGAGCCTGCTTTCACTAATGACCCCGTGGATAATTATCGTTGCTTCCGAGTGGCTGCAGTTCGTCATTCATGCCAGCGTGAGAGGACAGCGTATGACGGGCAGAGAAGCGTTCAAGTCTTCATTGAATCCAATCACCATTTTGTTAGGACAATTGCATACTGCCACAACGATGGCAGTGGTCAAAATATTTAATGTTTACCCTTATGAGATTTTCGGCCAGCAGCGTCTGCAAGCTGACTTCAGCGTCACAACGGATGGGTTTGAATACACTGTTCTTGCAGCACTCGGGGGATTCACGCTTGTCACGATAGTGCTTGGCTTTCCGCTATTGATAACCCTCCATCGCACATGGAAGCACCAGACGGCTGACACTAAGGAAAGTCGCTTAGAATTCTTGAATACCATTGACGGACTGAGAGTTAAAAATCGTGGCTACTTATGGCCCGCCGTGGAAGTGTTGCGGAAATCACTACTCCTGTTGGTGGCATTTCTGATGTCTGATGCTCTTTATCAGTCTGTCGTGACCACAATAATAGTTGTTTTCTTTATGACCGTGGCCGGAATCGTCCGACCCTACAAAACTGAATCTCCTTTGAACAAGTTAGAATTACTGAAGTCCCTGTGTATTGCCAGCACTGCCGGACTAGGACTACTTCGTCAGTCACTGGATGGACAAGATGTCGACACGGTTGACATCGTTGTGTTGCTTATCCAAGCAACGATGCTCATCTGTTTGTTGTACAGTTTTGTTGTGCTTTTACTGGACGCTTGTAAGATGGTATGTAAAAGTGCAATAGAGTGGCTCAATAACAACTGGCACAAGCTTACGTGCCGTCGGAGCAATAGTAGCATTGCTGCTCGGCGATTTTCAGATATCAACTACTCCGAGCAGTTAGTAGAGGATGAACCCAGTCAGTGTACCGCCAGCGAATTGGACCCTAGTCGAGTGATCCCCGAGGAAGTGTGTTTTGGCGGCAGTGGGAACGGTTCTACGAGTCGCCGACAGTCACTCGGGGAAGGCAACACTTGGCCTGAGGGAAAGAAGACAAAGCAAACGCAGTATTCACAAATCCATAGCGACATGTTTCAAAATGATGTACGGAGAGTATCCGCTCTTTTCAAGGATTCCCAGGATGAGGGAAGCACAGAGGAAAGTGAAAAAGAAGTCGAACAGGCTTGGGCTTCTGGTCATTTGCAAGGCGCTCACTCTGATGAAACACCCGAACATGCCGCTGGAGCGGTGCATGGTGCTGGGCTAGCACACGAAACACAATCAACAAGCGATGGCGATTCAGACACGAACAGCTTGACGAGAATGGAAACCGAACCTAAGGACACTGCTGATGCTCAACACGAAGACAAAGTGGATGCTACGGATGGAGGCGAAGGCGAAGTCGCAGGTGCGAATGATGGCAGGAACGAAGCAGCCGCAACATCAAAGGAAGCGGACCTTGGAACAAGTGGCAACGTCTACCATGGACAAACCGTAACCGCGCCAAAGGGGGAATTATCTAGTGAGTCAAGTAAAAATAGTTCGGAAAGGTTAGAGTCGGAGGAACGAGATACAGATGCAGGTCCTAAGCAGACAACCAGCCCAGGGGCAGATATCGGCCGCGTAGAGAGTGGGGTTGAACCAAGGTCTAAATACCAGTTTGGCTTTGAACACACCGGGATTAACAAATGGTCCGAATCACGAGATACCCGTACGGGTGCAAGTGAGTCCAACAATGTAAAGGGACCAAGTGAGTCGTCCCACAGTGTTCATGAACACAAACAATTTTCGTCAGCCAATGAGAACCTTATATCGACAACAAGTGAGGACGAAGTGGCCACAATCCAACAAACTGAATCAGATTCAGCACCCGTGACTGAGAGCCACTCTGTATCAGACAAGATATGAAAGAATAAGAGTTCGAAGGAGTTGATGATCAATACCATTAACTCGATCACCCGATCAAAAGTCAGGTGAGCAAAGAACGTCTGAGAAGTGTAGACTAAGATGGCCCAGCTGCTGCCTCCAATGAGTACTCTATGGACAAACAGCAAGTGACAGTGCCTTACAAATCAACAGCAGATGATGACAAGGATGGCCACTACCACAGCGAAAGCGGAGTACTGTACAGCTGCGATGGGAAATACCGTGTACAGGTAGAAGCAGCTGCTGCAAGGTTAAATCCCAGAGCAACCTGTTTGCCCAGTAGTTACGGGATGAATGTGGATCTCCTTATTAAAAAGCTGCTGTACAAGCGCGGATATATTTTTCTCATCCACGACCTCGGCTGTAGTAGCCGACGTATGCGTACGTTTTATATATCCATATGCATGTCAAATCGTCCATGAAATAATAATCAATTGGTTCAAAATGGCCCACCTAAAAAGATGAATAGTTGCTAAAACAGAGTTAGACTTCGCATGCGTGTACTTCATTAATTAATCCACTGATACAACAAATGAAAAACAAAATGAAAGGGCACCTATCCGATGATTGCTTTCTTGACTTTGTTGACTGCTTTCTTTGTATCCCTTTTTCTTCTTAGGGCCTGAGAATAGATTGTCTACTTGCCGTTGCTTCCTTCTCCTCTCTTTTTCAAACGCTGCCTCATTACGGCGATTACTGTCGCGGAATTCGCGATACTCGCGGTCTTGTCGTATTCCTTCGGCTGACTTGTTGAACTTCTCCGTTTGCTTCCGTGCTGCCCTCTCACTTTTGCTTACTTCTTCTCATCTTTAATAACCTATCGAAGCCCAAAGCTTTCTTAACACTAATCTTGTCCAGCATTCCTTGCTATACTTCTACAAACTATAATCTTTTTACGTTAGCCTACAGTAGTTTTGGTTCAATCAAAACAAAAAACCAAATCCAAGTCTTGCAATGACTCGCTTGAATCGAACTGTTTTGGCTTTTTGCTGTCTCCATGTCTTGTTTCCATTTACCGCAACCGGGCTGTAAGTCTCGTACAAGACGCGCATTGTATGTTGTTCGCTCTTCGCCGGTAGTGGGTGGAACGGCAGCCTTCAAAGCACATCCATGCGCATAACACGCTTGACGCAAGGCTGGCGCGGCAGAAAAAGTTCGGCAAGCGAGATACCAAACGATACACCATCATAAAAGATGCATGGATCTCCTGCGGTGGGATACTTGACGAACCGCTAACAAGCGTCGTACTTTTCACCTGAGACGTTTATACAAAGGGTCCATGCATAGTTAAGATGTGCATCCTACCACGGTCCCTCCACCCTTTTTGTTGTTTTAAGTTTCCCTTGTCAATCCCGCCTAACCATTAACCCACCACAAATTCCGCAGTAGATCATTTTCATGTGTTTCCAGTGTTCATACATACGCCAACTACAACCAAAGTTGAGTGGCATTTCGGTCCTAGTGGAATTCCACCCTTGGCATGCCACATGATGGTACAGTTGTACCACAGTCATGGTAACACCTTGAGACGGTTTTACTTAATTGCCACCTTCATTGACTTCTGAAACGTTCAAAAGAATAAGTGAAAATCCCGTGTATACACCGGAAACCATGCTTTCCGGTTTGTCGCGACCAGGGTCTGCAATACCCCGCCATGGACAAAGGGTATCCTGCGCTCTTCGGAAGACTATATCACCGGATAACCGGGTAAGTAGTTCCATGGAATCCATATACACTTGTTCTATTATGAAATGATACGTTTTTTCTGGGCAATGTGCAATTTCCATTCCCAGGTGTGGGGACAAGCTGTGGATGGGTTTTCCCTGGGATCGGGGGCCTTCAACTGGTTGCCGAGAAAAGGACCGGAAGCGTTTGCGCTTGCGCAGAAGTATACGTACATCGGGACATAAACCCCGCTGTAAGGTTCTTATTAAGGTATAGCCACTATCCTACTGAGGAGCTTATGGGCTAGTAAAAGTGAATATGTCAACCAGTCTCCGTGTTGTCAATTACTCTTACTTTGATTCCGCATGATCATTGTCAAAGTACTCTTCCTCGACAGACTCATCCGACGCTACATCGGCCGCGGTAGCGTCGCGTTGTTCACTCTTCGACTCTTCTTCAGAACCAACACCTCCCTCTAGTTTGTTCTCATGCTGTTCTCCCTCTATCTCTTCTTTGGACGACTTCTGTTCGGAGAGCGCGTTGTCTAGTCTCTCTGTCTTCAGTCTTTCGAGTTCCAATTCACGGACACCTGCATCGACGCTTCGTCGAGATACGCCTTTAGGCCGCTTAAATTCTGATTCGGGAATGCTCTTGGCTTCAGTTTGGTGCGAAGTAGTAGTGGCATAACTCTTACGCCTGCTCTCCACGGGAGGCGCCCACTGATCATTCGTTCGGGACTGTACATTCACTGCTACATGCTCAACTCTGGAAGGCAAAGAGGATCTCCGTCTTTTGCCTTCGCCTGCCCTTATTTCGGTTGCAAGCAGCTCCTCAGGGTGCACTGCGCTATTGTTCGAAGCTCTGCGATTTTTCGACCGGGCTGCTCGCGAGCCAAACGGAGTTGATTTTTGATCCCCCTGGGGCGAGTCTTCATCAGAATGTTCGCCATTCGCATACTGCCGCTGAGAACAAGAATACCTTCTTTTGCTTTCGGCATTCGTGGCATAGGATCCTTCGGGAAACGCGGAGGTCCCCGTCGAATTTCGGCGGCCTTTGTTCTGGGTGTCATCAGCTATAAATATTTCTTCCGTTTGGTCACCGGTAGGTGCAATATGCGAAATGCGCCTAGACGATATGACCTTTGTCTGTCTTCCATCACACCGACACCTACTGCACCAACGCTTAGAGTTCAACCAAGCCTCCAGGTTATTGATCGTCGTGCGACACGCTGCTATGAAGACAATAACGAATGCCGTGACGAGCGCCATCACCATCGCTATTTGAACGAACAGAACAACATAATCAACTGTTTCTTCCTCTTCGGCATCGTCGACCGAGTGGCGTAGAAGTCCTAATCCAGCAGTTACAGCGATGCAGAGCGATTTCGCCATTTCCAGTTTGTTCAGGGGAGACTCCAACTTGTACGGTAATATCATAGCCGCGACGATCATAAACACCACCAAAACTGCAGCGACGGCAACGACTTGGTGGAATGCGTTGGTTACAAGGAAAGCCAGTAGAAGAAGCACCGATTTCCGCAAAATTTCAATGGCTGGCCACAGGTAACCATGATTGCGTACTCTGAAGCCATCGATATTATTCAAGAAATCGTGTCTCCGCCTAGGCGTGGTTGCTGCTTTATGTTTCCAGGTAAGATATATAATTAAAAATATAGGGAAACCAAGGACGATAGTAGCAAGTGTAAAACCAGCCACTATTGCCAACACCGTATATCCGGCATCAGTCGTCGTTACACTGAGATCGGCCCTTAGACGTTGTTCCCCAAAAACTTCATACGGATAGACATTGTAGATGTTGACCACCGCCATGGTTGTAGCTGTGTGTATCTGCCCGAGCAAAATTGCAATAGGGTTCAACGAAGATTTGAAAGCCTGCCCGCAAGACATGCGCTGTCCTCGCGTGGTTGCATGGATTACAAATTGGATCCACTGTGAGGCAAACACAATTAGCCATGGTGAGAGCAGCGAAATTAAAGTCAAACTGAAAAATTCCACCCCTGAAACGCATCTGAAAGCATCCGGTCGGGTAGGATCCATAAGAAAAAGCCGCGAGAATTCTTGATACCATCTGGCGTCTCCTAAGAAAGGTGTATACTGTAATTCCCCTAGAATCGAAGATATCTGTAAGTAATCCATACCAAACAATACTACTAGCTGTAGGTATGAAACTGGATCCATAACTCCTTCGGTTTTGATAGATTCTTCAGATACTTTGTCAGTGTACACTTGTACTTCTGACGGAGTTATCGAAGTATGCGATATTTCACTATCCTTATCTTCAACATCGTCGTGGTGCTCCTCCTGAGTCGACGCCCTCTTGAACTCGCGAATGTTTAAACCAGCCAAGATAGAAACGGCGACAATTCCCCATAAGGCAACAACAGCCTGGTTACGGCGCTTATCTCGGCATTCCAAACATTCGTCTTCAGTCTTGACGAAGTCTTTCTGACAAGAATCGCACAGTGGCCCCTCTCTACCACCAGAACATTTGGTTAAGAAATGAGTATTGTTGACGATGCAGGCAGATGGGGGTTCACACTCATGTAGTCGAACATTTTGATCGTTCTCTAGCTGTTCTACGATGAACAATTTCGCTGTCTGGTTCTTCGGACGGAGTGGACTATCGACAGCACAGACTTCGCACCAGAATCCATCTTGCATCAATAACTGTCCCTTGAAGCACTCGAACCCCGCTGAGGGACACGGGACGCATACATCGCTCCCTTCAATGGAGAAGTGCTCAGACGGACAGGGGTCACAGTTTTCTTCGTTTGAAGCGCCAGCAAGGAAGCGTCCCGCTGGACATGGAACACAACTCCTGTCACCTCCATCCGTTTCTTCCAAGGTTTGCCGTGAGTATCCCGCTTTGCATAGGCATTCGGATCCTAGTTCGTTGGGTACTTCATTCTTGGGGCATGTAACCGTTTCGGTTTGCAACAATATGTCTGTGTTCTCAATCGACGCATTATTCAGTCGTACATTGAGCGAGGCCTGACCCTGCTCCTTGAAGGTGACAAAAAACGAGAAACTACCAATTTCATCACCTTCCTGCATTCGGAGAGGAAACGTTCTACGAATTGAAGAATCGGTGATATCGCTGCCCACGGTGTCGACTACCACAGTTAAGTATGGATGGTCCCCATTTCCTATGCGTATCGTCTCACCCGAAAATAGAGCTCGCGCAGGTTTATGGCCGAAAACATCTGCAAGGATAACGTCAATCTGAATACGCTCGTTGACGAAACCACTTGACGTACGCGGAACAATTTGTGAGTTTTTGCGGTTCGCTGAACCAGGTGTAAATGATGTTTCCAGGGATAAATCCCTTGTGTCCCGTGAGTTCGCAAACGATTCACCGGCCGCTCGCTGCTGTAAAGTCAATATGGATAGCGAGTATCTTAATATTGCATTGAACTTGAAAGCACTGAAAGTCGATTCAGAGTTATTCACTGTAAGTCGCTCCTGAGGATACCGCAACACACCCCGGAATGTGCGTCGGCTGTCGGCACTCACTACCGCGGATGCGGGAGTAAACTCAAGCCAGTTGCCAAACGTTCGGACGTTATCATCCACCACAGACTTCACGACACCAGTTCGCTGCCCATCGTCCCCGCTAACAGCATCTAATTCAAGAGTAAACGCCCGGGGCATAATAAAGACTGACTGCTCGTCTACATTCAGTACGTCCCACTGTACGACCAATTCATCGTTAGGTCCAAGCACTGCTTCGACGGGCCGTTCGGGGCATACAAACACGGATGTTATTAAGAGACTTAAGCGCACCCAAAATCGTTGACCAGTGAACCTACCAGTTGGCACAGCAGGGGGGCTATCCGAAAAGGCATCCTGCGCCTCACCGCTTCGGGAGTCTGTTTCAACAAATAACCAAGCCTCAAACAGCCCAGAGCTGTTAACATTGTTAGGCACCATTTCCAAGGTAATGAGGGTTTGTTGTTCCGTGCTCTCCTCCACTGTCCCCGTCGAAGGAAGAGTTCCACCGGTCGGTCTCACCCAAAAGGATGAGACGCCCCCACCGCTAACTTCATTGCCTGCATTAGTAAACAGCCGAGTCCGCCAGTTTACAATGAAGTCACCTCCATTCGACACCAACACTGACCGCGACTGTGCTGCATCCGCAAAACTCATTTGCACATCAATAACATCCTGCAACATTTCCAAATCTCCTTCTCGAACTCGTAATGATATGGCCACTTGCAGGACGGTGGACACGTCCAGCCCAATTTCGGACACTGTGACCTCGACAAAGGATTCCAGCAAACCTTGTGACGCTTGTTCTATGTCAAAGCCAAGAACCATCTCTAGCGAAACAGAACTGTTGCCAGAAGTTCCCGATGCCGGCAGAATGGCAACGTTGTCCAAATCACTTGGATTACTCCATACGTAGCGCTGGTTCGCCTCCATACTCAAAATCACAGAGCGCTGTATCACATTGGAAGCATTGATTCCAGATCCATTTCTTCCCTCGTCAATAGATAAAGACTGGGGTTGGACTGATACATCCAAATCAGTAGTTGCGACAACTTCGGAGATACCAACCGACATAGACTGACTCGCGGAAGTAATTTCTTCTCCTTCAACACTAATAGGAAATGTCATTGGAACGAGAACTCGGGGATCATCATCCAGCTGCCGCTTCCTTGATGAAGCCGCCTTTTCACGAAGTAGGGGAAGCTGAGCTGCGATATACGTCGAGGCATTTTGGTGAAAGAAGAGTCGAACTTCGTACTCCAATGATCTACACGACGTAGAGGAAGCACGCGTCGAACTGTCGCAGGAGGTATTTGAAACTAACACCGCCCGTTGGATGAGCGGGAGTGGTAGGTCCAAATTCGTTCCCACATATTGACTCTGACAACCGGAGTAGACAACTTCGTTCTCTCCTTCAGCAGTTGCCATAGAGCTACATGCTAAACCAATTTCAGCTGGAAGATCGTGTGCACTTTGTACGATAAGCAATGCACTAGTGCCTACAAACGTAGTAGTATTCACGCTCTGACGTTTAAATTCTGTTTCTCCAGTCTCGCGGAAGATAGCGCTGACACAGTTGAATGGGTTGCCACTCCCACAGGCCGAGGATGCTACTTCCCCTTCTGTTAAGTTTCGGAAGACGTTTGAGGGTGTCATCGTCGGGGTCACTGTACTGGTTGGTGACGAAGTTATGCTAGCAGTTGGGGAGACTGTTGGAGTGACCGTAGGAGTTCGTGTGCCTGTTGCACTAGACGTTACCGTCCGCGTTGGGGTAGATGATGATGAAGAAGTAGTACTTGCGGTTGGTGAGACGGTGGACGTTCCTGTGGCGGTTTGGGTAAGCGTTGCGCTGGGCGTTGCGGTAGMRCTCTCTGAAGATGTCGGGGTTGATGTAACGCTACCAGTATACGAAGGAGTAGGCGAAACCGAAGGAGTAGGCGAAACCGAAGGACTTGAACTAGAAGAGGGTGACACTGTAACAGAAGCCGTGGGGCTACTGGAAGGGCTCGCTGCCACCTCCGACAGTTGAAAACGGAGAATGGGAGGCTCTTGTGTATCGTTCACAGCCCAAACTTCATGAGACCAACGACGAGTGCCGTTAAAATGATACAATTTGCCAAGTATGTCGGATAGATCTCCAGAATTGCCCACTTGATCAATAGAAGTCCCTGTTTCATGAGACAGCGCTCTGCGTCCAGTTCCACTAGCCCCCACGATACTGACGCTGCCGTTTTGCGAATCATAGACAGAGAACTCAATAAGAACGCGATCACCTCCAGACACCCGTGCAATAAGGCCAGCACTGAAGTCAGGTTGCAGCACTTTACCGGCAGCATAGACGTTTCCAAGGGTAATGTTGCCAGAGCCTCCAACATCGGCTCCGCAGATACCACCAGTTGATTCTCCACTGATTGCCCCAGTTGTATACGAATTCCGTATTTCCACTTGGCCACTGGTTAAGCCACCGCAAAGGCCGCCACTATATTGCCCCAGTATATCTCCAGTAGAAAAGCACTCCGATACTAGGACTTTACCAAGATCGTATCCACCCTCAATACCAGTTAAACCACCACTGTCGGAACCATACGCATCGCCTGAAGTGTAAGTCCGATGAATCAACACCGCACCTCTGGAACCTGCCCGCTCTCCACAGATTCCTCCGCTACCGTAGCCAGTGATCCGTCCAGTTGAATAACTGTCACTGATGAAAATCATTCCCCCGTTACTTCCGGCGCGTGCACCAGCAAGTCCGCCTGCGTAATCTCCTTTGATTTCTCCGGTAGACGAGCAGTTCAATATGATTACACTGCCAGAACCGGCGCCACAATCCTCACCGCAAATTCCTCCAGCACGGTCCATGATGCTACCGCTAGTCATACAAGAGTCAATTATTGCGTTGGTTTGCCCTTCCTGCATTATAAATGCACCACCCACACTCGTCGAGCCGTGGAGGATGATCAAACGTGTAATAAATGCAGGTCCGGTATTCGCTCCTTCGCTGCTAACGTTGGTGCGAAATATCCCTCCAAACTCGCTCGTCCCAGAGAAATCGATTTCGAAATAACCCCCGTCAAACGTTTCGTTGTCAAACAAAGTAATGTGGAAAGCATCCTCGTATTCGTCTTGGGCAACGAAACTACACACCATAGTAAACAATTTGAAGCCCTCGTCGTATTCGAAGCAACGCTCATTTCCTGCGATGATGGAGTCTCTCAAATCCGTCGATCCCTTAGAAGCGTGCCCCTTGCTATCCAGTTGATACTGAAAGATTGGGAAATCATCTGAGCCATTAACAGCCCAAACATCATTGGACCACCGTTGAATACCTCCAAAATGATACAGTTTACCGCGAATGTCACTCAATTGACCAGAAATTCCCTGTGCCACAGAAATAAGGCCACTGTTAGATCCAGCGATGCTGACGGACCCGTTTTGGGAATCGAACACAGAGTATCGGATTTCCACAGCATTCACCTCCGRCGCAAGGCCGCCGAATATACCGCCACTCCCGCGAGACATAAACACAAATCCTGACGAGTATACGTTTCTTACATATACACTCCCAAGACTAGCGATGTCTGACCCAAAAATCCCTCCCGAAGACATTCCTTTTATTGCGCCCACCGAATAGCAATCCTTAATAAAAAGAACCCCATCACTGCTTCCAGCAAACGCACCCGTAATTCCTCCACTAGAATCAGCGTCGACATTTCCCGTCGAAAAGCACTCCGAAACATTGACCCTGCCATCCCCATACGCAACTGAATCTCCCACGATCCCACCACCGTATGCACCCATAATATCACCAAGCGAGTAAGATTTCTTCACTATCACCCCACCGCTTTGTCCCGCACTATGTCCCAGTATCCCACCCGCGGACAAACCTGAAATTGCTCCGTCTGACCAGCAGCTTACGACTTCTGAAAACATACCATATTCACTAAAATAACTCCCTGCAATGCCGCCAGCTCCCCAACCTTGAATATCACCCCTCGAATTTGACTGGGAGATGCGGATTATTCCGCCAACTCCACATCGAGAGCCACAAATACCACCACCCTCGTCATTAATGATACCAGTGCTACTGCACTTGTCTACCCAAATGCCGGATTGACCAGACTGAACGATGAATCCTCCGCGAACACCAGTGCTTCCTGCTTTTACATGAACACGGCGAATCTGAACTACTTTCTCCATGGACGTTACGTTTCCTTCCACACGAAACAAACCATCAAATGCAAACACACCATCTAGATCAATAATATGGTCATGGCCTTGGAACACTTCTTCGGGAAATAAAGTGACGAAGGCGGTTGAATCGTAGAAATCCCTCCAACGAAAATCGCACGTTAGTTGAAATTCATCAAATGTTGCATTATATACAAAACACGGCTCATTCCCGGATATGATGGAGTCTCGAAGTTCCCCGCCTTGAATAAATGAGGGGAGGTCTAATTGGAATCGAAGAATCGGGAGTCCGTTGGAGGAATTCACGGCCCAAGTTTCAGCTGACCACCGCTGCACTCCACCGTAATGATACAGCGTACCCGATATATCTGACAGCGAACCGGAGATACCTTCAACTAGAGTAACGAAATCGCCATTGGCGCCGGCCAAATTGACACTGCCATTTTGTGAATCGAAGACGGAATAGCGTACTTCGACATCATTTACCAGTGACGCAAGGCTACCAAAGATGCCTCCACTATCGGTGGTTTTGATGACTTCGCCAGATGCGTACACGTTGTCGACAAAGACGCTACCGAAGTCCCCCGCGTAAGCACCTACAATTCCCCCGCTCGAAAGTTGATGGATGGTACCAGTGGAGTAACAATCTCGAATGTTGACCACGCCGTCAGAACTCGCAGCGAAAGCACCCAGGATCCCACCACTAGAATCAGCATCAATGTCACCCGTAGAATAACACTCAGAAATGTTCACGTGACCATGATCATATGCAACGGAATCACCGGCGATACCACCACTATATGCCCCGGTAATAATCCCCGTTGAAAAGCACCTTGCCAAGGTAAGAGACCCACTTTGGCCAGCACTAAATCCAACCACTCCTCCGGAAGAAGCTCCGAGAATACCGCCTCTAGATGAACAATCTACAATTTCACCTACGATGTTGAATTCACCTACGTAGCTTCCAGCTATTCCACCAGCTCCCCATCCAGCGATTTCACCGCTGGATGATGACACAGATATACGCAGAAACCCGCTACTCCCGCATCGCGAACCACAGATACCCCCGCCTTCTTCGTTGATCACACCGGTGCTACTGCATCTGACTATTGATACAGCAGACTGACCAGCCTGGACAATAAAACCTCCCCCAATACTCGTGGTCCCCCCATGGGTATGGACATTCCAGATCTGAACTGCCTCTTCCATGGAGGTTACATTTCCTTCGATCCGAAACAAGCCGTCAAAATCGAACACATCTGCTAGTTCAATGATGTGGTCATGGCCTTCAAAGACTTCCCCGGGAAATATAGTAATGAAAGCTTTCGCCTCGTAATAGTCGCTCCATCGGAAACTGCATGTCATTCGAAATTCCTCGCGGGTAGCATTGTACACGAGGCATGGTTCGCTACCTTCGATCACTGATTCTCGTAAATCGCCGCCTCGAAGGAGCGTCTCTTCGCCTAACTGGAACCTGAGTATCGGTAAATCACTCGAACCATTCACAACCCATATATCACTGGACCAACGTTGTTCTCCATCAAAATGATATAAAGTTCCTTGGATATCAGACAAGTCCCCAGATAACCCTTTGGAAAATGTTACCGTCCCACTGCTAGATGGACTAACGATATCGACACTACCGTTTTGGGAATGGAATACTGAATACCGAATCTCAACTGCATTCACTCCGGATGAAATACTACCAAACATGGCACCAGCATCATCAGGATTAGTGACCACGCCAGATGCATAAATATTCTCCACGAACACACTGCCGATATCCCCTGCATAAGACCCAACAATTCCTCCAGTAGAAAACTCACTGATCAGTCCGGTAGAATAGCAATCCCGTATACGGACGACTCCATCGGAACTCCCGGCAAAACTACCGACCAGTCCACCACTCCCGCTTGCCTGGATATCACCGGTCGTAAAGCATTCCGTGACGTTTACTACACCGCTATCGTACGCAGCAAAGGCCCCCACAATTCCACCGCTATCTGTACCAGTTATGTTACTATGGGAAAACGATTTTCTCACAGAGAGAAATCCGTTACGACCGGCGCTATCACCCACAATCCCTCCGGCAGACGACCCCGCAATGGTTCCTTGAGACCAACAATCCACAATAGATCCCAGAATATTGAATTCACCAGTGTAGCTTCCAGCAATTCCACCTGCACCCCAACCCGCAATTTCACCACTTGAAAATGACTTTGAGATTTGAAACAGACCACCAGACCCACATCGTGAGCCACAGATGCCTCCACCCTCGTCGTTTATCACACCAGAGCTACTACATCTGTTCACTACAACGCCAGATTGCCCAGATTGAACAATGAAGCCTCCCCCAATACTCGTGCTTCCTCCTCGCGTGTGTACATTCCAGATTTCAACAGCCTCTTCTTTGGAAGTTATATTCTCTTCAATACGGAACAAACCATCAAATGCAAACACATCTGTTAGATCAATCACATGGTCGTGACCCTGGAAGGTCTCCCCCGCTAGCAAACTGATGAATGCCCCGGAATCATAATAGTCACTCCAAAGGAAATCGCACGTTAGTCGGAATTCTCTACTTGTACCATTGTGCGTGAAACACGGCTCGCTTCCTTCAATGATTGATTGTCGTAAATCGTTACTTCGTATTTGAGTTTGTTCTTCCACTTGAAACCGCAGTATTGGTAACTCGTTCGTACCATTCACGGCCCAGATGTCGTCCGACCATCGTTGCTTTCCCTCAAAATGATACAAATTCCCTTGAATATCAGATAAATCACCCGAAACCCCTTTCAAAATGGTTATAGAGCTACCATTGGCGCCAGCTAAGTTGACAGTGGCATTCTGCGAATCGAAAACTGAGTACCTCACTTCGAAGTCGTTGACAATGGATGCGATACTACCAAACAAACCGCCACTGTCGGTAGGGTGTATAACTATCCCAGAGGCGTACACGTTTGATACGAAAACGCTTCCGGTGTCTCCGGCGCTTGAACCAATGATTCCACCAGCACGCATCCCGGCTATGGTGCCCACTGAATAGCAATCACCAACGCGAACCTCCCCTTCAAAGGATCCCGCAAAACTACCCACAAGTCCTCCGCTGGCTTGGCCGCTGATATCACCTGTTGAGAAGCACTGTGAAACGTTAACACTACCCGCATCATACCCAGCTGAATAACCCACAACTCCACCAGCATCCGTGCTGTTGATGAGACCAGTCGAATACGACCTAGAAACAGTAAGCGAGCCACGCTGAGCAGCGTTTGAGCCCGCTATCCCGGCAGCAGAGTAACCCGTGATAGCTCCACTAGACGAGCAGTCCATTATTTCTGCAAAACCGCCGATTTGTCCTGCATAGCTTCCAATGATTCCTCCAGCTCCGTACCCACGGATCTCCCCGGATGATGAGGAACTTGATATTTTTATGTAACCCTCAGAGCCACATTCAGTGCCACAAATTCCGCCACCATGGTCTTTAATTAGTCCAGAGGAGCTGCAGCTATCGATCCACACTTGCGATTGCCCAGACTGGACGATGAACCCCCCTCCAACGCTCGTAGTTCCACCTTCAGTATGTACGTGCAGGATTTGAACACTCTCGAAGGAAGAGGAGGCGTTTTGGGTCACTTGAAAGAGGCCGTCAAAGTCAAACACACCAGATAAGTCTATAACATGGTCGTGTCCGTCAAACGTTTCGTTCTTCTTTAGAGAAATATACGTGCTTCTTGTATAGTATTCACTCCAGGCAAAACTGCAGGTCATTGTGAACAACTGAAGAGCGGAGTGGTATTCGAAACACGGCTCATTCCCGGCAATAATGTTTTCTCGAATGTCCCCTCCCTCAAGGCTACTCTCAGACAGTTGGAACTGCAGAATTGGTAGCTCATTGACATCAATGACTGCCCATACCTCACTCGACCACCGAAGCGAGCCACCATGGTGGTAAAGACTGCCTCTGATGTCGCTCAGATTGCCCGAATTTCCTTGGAGTTGCGTAGATGCCTCAGGGTATTGTCCCACAATATCTATTAGTCCTCCCAAGGAGTCATATACCGAGTAGCTGATCTCTACTTCCACGGGTGGCTCTATTACCGCTACACTACCCACGATACCGCCACTACTCGCTTCTTCTTCCACATATCCGGAGGCATACGTGTTTCGAACAGTAACATGTCCATTTTTCTTTCCAGTACCCCTGCCGAGTATACCTCCGCACCTATGGCCTCTAATAGCGCCCGTGGAATAGGAATCCACGACCTTAAACTCGCCGCCGTCGTATGCAACATCGGCTCCCGCGATTCCACCACTGTTATTTCCTAGTATTTTCCCCTCAGAGAAGCACGTAGAGATATTAACGAAACCAGAGTAAGCAGCTGCGCGGTATCCTATAATGCCACCCGCACCTTCTGCGTACACATCTCCCGAGGAAGAGCAGCGCTCCACAATAAGGCTGCCAAGATTCTGGCCGCCACCAGCGCCGATGATTCCTCCTGACCTTGGTCCGTGCAATACTCCTGTAGACTGACAGTCTTCCACAAGAATAACACCTCCATTGTCTCCAGTCAAATCACCACATATACCACCTGAGCGTTTTCCTTTTAGAGCTCCACTAAAGGATGTTCTTCGTATCCAAAGAAAGCCATTATCCGCTCCACATCTGCTTCCAGTGATTCCGCCACCACTGGTAGTAACAATTCCGGACGAGCTACAAGAATCTATTGCGGCAAACTGCTGCCCTAATTGAAGAAGGAATCCCCCAAATTGTTTGGTCCTACCACCCTTCATATGAACTCGTTGAATCAAGGGTGCGTCCTCAAATAAAGCGATACTTTCCACAGATGCATTGATCCTGATTAATCCTTCGAACGCGGTAGCGCCTTGGAGGTCTACTTCGTGGTCGTTACCGTCAAATGTTTCTCCCGCTCGCAGAGATATGAAAGTGCGGTTGTCATAGCCGTGATCAACCCAGTTGAAGCTGCATACCATTTCAAATAAGTTGTCTTCCTCGGTGTAGTTGAAACACGGTTCTTGACCTTCAATAATTGTATCCCGTAGGTCTTCAGGTCCACTGGAAGGCAAAGGCGTGGCGGTGGGGGATGGACTCATCGTCGGTGTCATTGAAGGAGTTTCACTAGGACTCGGACTAGGGGTTGTCGTCAAAGCATCCGACACGCAAAGCAACGAAACTAGCAGTATGATCATCTGAAACATTCTCGACAACTTGAACGTTGACGTAATAGTACGCGGAAGCGAAGCCGGGAAGCGAGAACCATTAAAAGAGCTGAACTCCCGATCCACTGTCCTTCTTCGTGAGGGTATACCGGCTTTAATTCTACATGCGAACGTGTTGGGGCTGTGGAAGAGACAAACATCTCATACAGTAATTACGAGCAGCCTGACGAACTCAGCCGAGGCACTTACTTTTTCAGTTCCCCTGAGCTTACGGATCCTCTCATTCTCCTGCATCAACCGAAAGCGGTCGATAATCACGCTATTTATTCACAAATGAATACAGAAATGGGCGTATATCCATCCCCACTTACAAATACTGTGGGCGTGAGCTTCCAAAAGCGGCCGTTACCACGTACCGATTCCTCGGCCCTAATTTGTTCCGTCAAAAAAACAATTGCAGTGCTTGAGACCGCACACTTTACATGGAGCCCTCGATGGCAATTGCGCGTCAAAAGATGGTTCAGAAAGGCAATGAAATGCAATATTTCAACGCTCGCGGAGTTGAGGAAGCCGTCGTGCGACCTGTGCTTTTTGTAACAAGGCAAGCGATATCAACAAAAATACACGACATATACATCCTCCAAAGAGCTCCTTCTATTCAAAAACATATAATGTACCCTGTATCAACAACCCTGTTCAGTCGTCAAGCTGTAAATACCCTCTACGCTGCTTCCGAGGTTTGCGACCTCCCCACTTCCAAACAAAAAAAAAAGTGGAACGAAACCATGCACAGACCGGCTCTTTCCACTCCCGTCTACGGCGCCGCATACTTGGTGCAAACAGCCACAAACGCCCAACTGAAAGCTGCAGCCTCGCCAGCGAGCGCAGCGGCAGCAGCCATAGACTGCTGCTTAACGGTAACGGCAAGTGCGACGATAACTGCCAATCCGGATCAATCAATCATTCAATTCATCAAGATTTGGAGCTATACCAAAGCCCCGTAATGCGGTGGTGGTGGTGGTAGACGCTAAATACAAAGGACCAGCACTAGTCCTGGTAGACCCGCTGTCTACGTTTGTTCCAGGAGAGTCTTGGACTTACTTTGAGCGTCACGCGAGATGCAAGTACACCGAGTGTACGTGTACACGGGCCTGGAAGGAATGCGACTTCCTTTTCCAACAGAATGCAGAGAGCTCTTACTACAAAGAGAAGCACAGGGGGAATTGAATATCCCCACTTGTGTATTGCTCGCCAAAGGTTGGGGGTAACAATACTGGTACATCATAAAATCAACTTCGAGCCTTTTGCCGAAGACGCTCCAGCCGACTTCAACCGGGAGACAGCAGAAACAGATATTAACAGAAACCAAGCAATCACGTCTCGTAAAAATTGACCAAGGAACGAATCCGCCTCCCCTTAGTTCATCGCCCGGGGATGCTTGGAAGGGGGAGAAGTACATTGCGCAAGGAGCGGCGTTTGTCCTACAGAGAGGACCTACACCCCGCCTCGGTAGGTTTTACTGCAGCGCAGCAGGGAGTGGTGTCCAGACAATAACTTCCACTGCACGACATTGTTTGCCAATGCGGATGACGCACTGCAAGGACAGTCACTGTGCAACCGCACAGTCTCGGTGTCTTGTCTACTCTACAGTATGCTATATTCAATAGTCTGTTTCATTCAGGGTGCGGGTAGTATTTTTTTGGGGGCGAATTGATTGGATTGGTACAAACGGACTACCGCTTCACTGCTGGAAGGACATATTGCTGCTCTAGCTACAGTTGGATACAGGTCTGGAGTCAAAGCATACCAGTTTCTCCATCACGTGCATCCGGTTTCGCCTGCCCGGCTGGGAGGCACTGTTACATGTGTACATGTACTCACGGTTGCTTCTTCGCACTCTCGTCGGCAGGTAAATATAGATGCTGAACACTTATTCATCACCGGATTCGATTACGATATCCTCCTCAATTCCATTTCCCGATTCACTACTTTGTAGATGCTCCGCTTGAACGGGACGTGATTTCCATGGGCACCACTTGCTTCTACCTTCGCGAGGCGCCTTGGGTTGGTTTCTCTTGGCTTCAATGAGTGCTTTGGCTTTGCTGAGGGCGGTCTTCAAAGCTACAGAGAAGATCATAAGAAACCCTGCGAATATGCTCAGAATCATAAGAACCTGAAGAAATAAGACGACGTAGTCAACAGCTTCTGCTTCGTCCGGGTCGTCCTGAATTTCATGACGTAGAAGTCCAAGGGCTGCTGTTACAGTGACGCAGATTGATTTTCCCATTTCCAACTTATTGAGTGGGGATATCAACTTATAAGGTCGCATGATAGATCCCAGTTGCAGAAACGATAGCAGGACAGCCATAACTAATATTACCTGTTGGAAGGGATCTGTCACCAGGAAAGCTAGAACAAGGAGGATCGATTTCCTTAGAATTTCGACAGCTGGCCACAAGTATCCTCGATTCCGAATCCGATAACCCGAAGTGATGCGAAGGAAGTCCTTTTTAAGGAATGCTGTATCTGCAGTCTTGTGCCGGTAGCTGAGGTAAAAAACCAGGAACATTGGGAAACCTAGGACAACGGAAGCAAACGAGAAGCCCGCGAGCACTCTTAGGGAATTATAACCAGAATCCTCAGTGGTGACACTGAAGTCGGCCCGGAGCCTTTTGTCGCCAAAGATTTCATAGGGGTAGACGTTCAAGATGTTTATCACAGTTAATGTGACTGCTGTGTGAACTTGACCTAGTAGTATTGCAATGGGCTGCAAAGAAGATTTGAAAATATGCCCACAAGCCACACGTTGTCCCGGCTTTGCAATATGGATCACCGTCTGTAACACTAGGGACGCAAGGACCACTAACCAGGGGGAGAGAAGGGAACTGACCGCCATTCTAATAAAACTAAACTTCGATACACAGCTGAAAGCATCCGGCTGAGTAGGGTCCATTAAGAAGAGACGACTAAACTCCCTGTACCAAGCAGCATCTCCGGAGAAAGCGGTATATTGTAGTTGTCCCAGAATTGAACAAATTTGCATGTAATCGAGTCCAAATAATACAACTAGCTGTAGATAGTTAATTGGGTCCATTGCCCCTTTAGCTGCGATGGATTCTGCAGATACTTCATCATGATATACCTGCCGAAGCTCTTCTACGTCGATGCTCCCATCGACGCTACTCTTCTCACCGGGAACTTGCATGGCGACAGCGTCATCAGAGGGAGAGCTCTCAATTTGCTCATCTGTGTGTTTTTCTCCTTCAGCCGGAATTGAGTCCTTATTCTCTCTGTCTTGTCTCACCATCATAGGAGTATAAGCTATTTTCTCCGGTTTACTCTTTTTGTTATCATTCTTAGCTTTGCTCCTGGTATCGTCAGAGATGCTACTAGACGTCTTGGTTTCTTGCACTTCTTGTTCGCTGGGAAGTCCCGCGTCTACCTCTCTTGTATCCCTATGCGGTCGGACGGGTTGGTTGATTTCCTCCTCATCCTCCGCCTTCCTTTCGCTTCGCTCTGCTACTGGTGAAGCAGCAGAGGTTCTCCCCCCTTGCTCATCGTCGGAAGGCTCTTCTTTCCCCCCACTTTGACCCGCCTCATCAGCGTCATCAGCATCTGCGGTTACATCAGAAGCTTTGTTTGCACCTTGTGAGTCATTCTCGCTTTGTTCACTGGCGGCTTTGTCCTTCTTGCATAGTTTCACCATTGAGTTATGAATATTAAGTGCTAAGACGACTGTAAAAGCAACTGTGACCCAGGCAGCAACAGTTACTTTGTTGCGGGTCATATCCTCGCAAGCCAAACATTCAAGTTCAGTTTTTGCGAAACCCTCTCGGCATCCGTCACACAATGCACCTGTTCGACCGCCAGAGCAACGAGTCTTGAAATGAGTCTCATTTACAATGCAAGCCGACTGCGGACTACACTCGTGCATTCTAACTTGCTTGTCATTCCTCAACCTACCAACGATGTACTCCTGTGCTGTTTCATTCTTCTCAAGGAGAGGACTGTCGGCTGCGCAAGCTTCGCACCAAAATCCGTCCTCCATCAACAGCCTTCCTTTGCTGCAAAGGAACCCCTCCTGCGGACACGGAATGCAGATCGCGCTGCCTTCTAAAGAAAATTCGTTTGAGGGGCAACCATCGCAAAAGAGTTCGTTTGATGCGTGGTCAAGGAAGCTTCCGGCCGGACAAGGAACACAAACATGAACCCCGTTTTCTCCATCACTTCTGAATTGCCTGAAATGACCCTCTTGACAGAGGCATAGAGAACCACTCTCGTTTGGCACCTCGTTCTTTGCACAGCGCACTGTCTCCGTTTGAATCACCACGGGAGGTGTTTCAACTGGAGTGCCATCCAGTGTTACATGTACGGCTGCTGATCCCTGCTGTCTAAAGGTTATGAAAAAAGCAAAGCCCCCAGTTTCGTCTCCAGCAGCAAGCCTCAAGGGATACGTTCGTTGAATTGACGAATCAGGAATATCTCCTACGGGCTCTACCGTAATCGCTAATGACGGCAGTTCACCTCCAATCACTTTGGTGTCTTCTTGAGAGAAGATACCCCTTGCTGGACTATTACCAAATACGTCCATCAGCACCACCTGTAGTTTAATGCGCTGGTTCACAAAGCCGGCGTTTGAGAGAGCCTGAACCTTAGAGAGAGCCGGAATGGCAGGGCCGGCGAGGAATGATACTGACACGGAGAGAGTTCTGGTGTCTCGGGAGTTTTTGAATAGCGGATTGACTAGCCACTGTCTAAGCGTTAATATAGACATTGAGTATCGCAATACAAGTCTGAACTTGAAGGGGTTAATTGACAAAGCACCCGCGTTCATCGTCAGAACGTTTTTGGAGTATCCCACTAGGAGTTGAAAGCCCCGGCGACTGTCCGCATTTACAGATGCTGAGGCTGGAGAAAACTGAAGTCCTTCCCCGAAATGTCTCACGTTATCCCTCACTACAGACCTTAAATTCCTTGTGATAGTATTGTTTTTCCTATTATTTTCGTCTAACGGTTCAAGAAGTACGGTAAAGTCTGTAGGTAGTAGAAACACGGGTTCAGAGTCCACGTTGATCACGTCCCACTGCACAATCTGTTCCTCAAACGGGCTTAAGGATACGTTGACCATTCTTTCGGGGCATACAAAAACCGACGTAACAAGTAGGTTCAGCTGGACCCATGCATGGACCCCTGTACTGTTCAAACGCTCGATAGACGGGGGCTCCTCAGGAAGTTCCTGGGATACTCCTTGACGTGAGTCCGTTTCAACAAGCAACCAAGCCGTAAACTGTCCCGAACTCTCAACGTTGTTTGCCACTATTTCGATGATAGCAATTGTTTGCTGATCTCCAGAAATAGAAGTGCGGCCTGTGACAGGGAATGTTCGTCCCGCTCCTCTTACCCAGAAAGAAGACGCTGCCGCCCCAGAAACTTCAGTGCCTTCTTCCGTGAACAAGCGGACCCTCCAGCTTACCGGATAGTCTCCATCGTTAATCAACAAAATATTTCGACTTTGTGGCGCATCTGCAAAGCTCATTTGCACGAATATGGAATCCTGTGAAAGTTCAATACTCCCTTCGCGGATGCGGAGAGATACGGATATCCGTAGCACTTTAGAAACCTCGACGTCAATATCAGACACTGTTACTTCAATAACGGAATCCAGGATACCATGAGACGCTTGCTCTATATCAAACCCAATCGTAAACTCTATCGATACTGGAGAGCTACCAGATTGACCCTTCGAAGGCAGGATAGCAATGGTCTCAAGCTCACTAGGGACACTCCACGCATATTGCTGATTGGCCTCCAAACTCAAGAGTGCTGAACGATAGACAACATGGTGACCATCTGTTGGGATCCCCGTCCTGCCTTCGTCAATTAGGAATTCTTTAGGTTGCAAAGATACGTCGAATGGAGTGGACGTAACTATCTCTGTAATGTCCACAGACATTGATTGATACGCTGATGTAATGGTTTCACCTTCAACAGAAGCAGGAAACTCCATAGGGATCGCCAACTGCGGTATGTCGTTTAACTGGCGCGATCCATCAGTCACCCTTCCTCGAATTAAAGGAATTTGCGCTTTGAAAAATTCCGATGCATTGGGATGGAAAAACAACTGTACCTCGTAGGTCAATAACCGACATGAGCTAGAGGCCCGCGCTGCTTGACTGCAGGAAGTGTTCGATACCAACACGAGCTCTTGGATAATGGGGAGCGGCAGGTCCAAACTGGTCCCTTTGAACTGGGCTTGGCACCCCGAGTAAATTACCTCATTACGACCGTCCACTGTGGGCGTGAAGTCACAACCAATAGCAACGGAGGCTGGTTCGCTGTTCCCGCTTTGTACGGAGAACTTAACACCGACCCCAATGAGTGTACTATTTGAGCTACTAACGCCAAACTGAGATGATTCAAACTGTTTGTAGAGAGCCGTGATACAATTGAAAGGGTTATTTTCCCCGCAAGAAGACGTGACCACCTCACCCTTGGTTGCATTGATAAAAATATTAGAGGGTGTGATCGTCGGTGTGAAGCTTGGGGTTCGAGTGGGCGTGACTCTAGCGGTCCGTGAGGTGGATGAGGTTGCAGATGGGGTGCTCGTCTCCTTTGGGGTTGTCGTGACAGTCTTCCGGGGAGTCGTTGTGACTGTCTCTGTTCTGGTTGCGGTGGCTGCAGCAGTTGAGGAGCTACTGGGAGTCGTTGTAGCGACGGCGGTCGGAGCGCTTGTTCCTGATACAGAGTTTGAGGGTGTTATGGTGACTGAAGCAGTGGGGGACCCTGTGGACGATCCACTGGAAGTGGCGCTTGGGGTCCGACTTCGCGTTCCTGTTCTTGAGGTAGAAGCCGAAGAAGACAATGTAGACCTGGCACTAGAGGATGAAGTTACTGTTGTAGCTGGTTGAGATATCGTTGCGGTAGAGCTTGCTCTTGCTGTTGCCGTTGCAGTGTGGCTTGCAATCATGGGAACTAGTGTCTCTGATACCGAGCTCGCTGGAATGGCAGTAACTGTAGAGGTGCTACTCGGCGAGGCAGCAGTGGTTTCTGTTGGTGTCATCGTGACTATCGGGGTCTGAGTACGTGTCCTAGACACAGTACTTGATGGTGTTGTCGTACCTAACGGGGTGGCGGACAGGGTAGCGCTGCTTGTCAGCGATCCACTGGCAGTTGCAGTATCTGATACCGTACGTGATGGCGTGGTAGTGCCTGACGGAGTTGCAGACAGGGTAGATCTGGGGGTAAGTGATGCGCTGTCGGACGCTGATACCGAGGTCGAGGATGTTGTCGTACGTGACGGCGTGATAGACGGAGTTGCACTAGCAGTTGGTGAAACACTTGCATCGGGGAAAGATGACTGTGAGACCTGAAATTTTAGAACTGGTAGACTGGTGGCATCAATGACTGTCCATACATCATTCGACCACTGCCGGGTTCCATTATACTGATAAAGTTGACCACGAATACTATCCAAATTATCTGACACGCCAACAAGGAGCGTAATACTTTCTCCGCCCACTCCACTAATATTTGCCGGCATGGACTGCAGATCTGGTGCAATGCTATTGTACACAGAGTACCGGATTTCCAGTGCATCAATCTCAGAGCCAACGCTCCCAAGTATTCCACCACTATTATGCGGGTGTTCCACGTGACCTCCCGCGTAAACGTTTTCGACGAAGACTGATCCGTCGGTCACCTCAGCACCAAATATGCCTCCACTTGACGAGCCGGCGATAGTACCCCTGGAATAGCTGTCCAGGACATCCACTGTTCCGAACTGCCGAGCTGTACCGGCGCCGAAAATTCCTCCACTCGATTCTCCATTAATGTCGCCAAGGGAGTAACACTCTACAACTAGGGCTCTGCCTGATTCGGTTGCTGCAGACTCCCCAAATATGCCCCCCGCTCTTGCTCCCGCAATACCTCCTGTACCAAATGATCTGATGATCCGCACAGTTCCGCCAAACGATCCAGCCTCCATTCCGCATATCCCTCCTGCGGATTGCCCAGTAACTAGTCCAGTTGAGGAGCAACCATCGATTACCACCATTCCCGCCTGTCCTCCACCTATTCCTCTTCCGCCGATCCCACCTGCAGCATCGCCAATCACATTACCATGGGAGGAAGAATTCACGATCTGAATCGGGCCTGTAATTCCACAGTCCGAACCACAAATTCCACCACCCTCGGCGGTAACGTTCCCCGAAGAGCTGCATCGCTGAACTTTGAAATATGATTGTCCCGACTGGATAATGAAGCCTCCTCGGTTACTCGTATTTCCTCCAACCATGTGGAGATCTCGAACCGTCACAGCCTGACTGGCCAATTGGATTTCACTGCTATCGATGCGAACCAATCCGTCGAATTCGCCAACGTCCCGTAGGTAAATGGTGTTGTTTCCACCATCAAATAATTCATTGGCTCGTAAAGTAATGAATGCACTGTTGAGGTAAGCCATAGACCAAATAATATCACACGACATGTCAAACCTGCCCAACGCAGCAGTGTATGCTATGCAGGGTTCACCATTCTCGAGGAAAAATTGTCGTAAATCCCCTCCCAATAACATGTTATCGTTCGGGAAGAGCTGGAAACGTAGAAGGGGAAAATTGTTGGTCCCGTCAAGAGCCCAGACCTCACTACTCCATCGCTGGATCCCATCGAAGTGGTACAACTGTCCACGGATAAGTTCTACATCGTTCGATATTCCATCCATGAAACTAATGCTCTCTTCGCCTATCCCAGCTATCTTCACAGGATCACTCGTGGTTTGCCCGGAGGGCTCTCCATTATAAACGGAAAAGACAATTCGAATGAGCTCTACAACAGATCCTATTGATCCAAAGATACCTCCGCTGAATAATGGATCCAGAACGATACCGCTGGCATATACGTTTTCCACAACAACAGTACCTGAATCAGCTACTTCCGACCCAAAAATTCCTCCACAGGCGAAGTTATTTATTCCACCTGTTGAGTAACTGTCGCGGATGTACACTTGTCCGTTGAAACTGCCTGCGCCAGATCCAACAATTCCTCCACTAGACTCACCATCTATATTCCCGGAGGAGTAGCATTCGGATATGTTGACGATCCCTCCACTGGATCCAGCGGATGCACCCACTATACCTCCAGTATACATATTATCTATCACTCCAAAAGAATATGATCTTTCGACTACTACTCTTCCGGCAGACGCTCCAGCTTCGAACCCGCATATCCCCCCGGCTGATTGGCCCAAAATGTCCCCGGTAGAGAAACAATCTACAATCTTTGCTTGCCCAAAGACGTGTTTGCCGAGCTCGCTTCCCGCAATTCCCCCAGCACCAACCCCTATGACGCCTCCATAGGACCAAGAGTTGCGAATTTCAACCAATCCATTGTTCCCGCACTTTCGCCCACAAATACCGCCACTGTCGGTCGCCATGGTCCCCGAAGAACTGCACCGTTCTACAACAAAATATGATTGACCCGACTGAACAATGAACCCCCCTCCACTACTAGTACTTCCATTTTTCACATGTACATCGCGAACAAGGACCGTGTCACTCTCAGAAATTACTTCAGCTTCATTCACACGAACCAAGCCATCGAAATCGACGATTTCGGACAGATCAATTATATGCCCCCGTCCGTCAAGTATTTCGTGAGGTCGTAACGTAATGAACGCAGTACTATTGTATTGCCGGGACCAAATAATATCGCACGTCATCTCAAAAGTTAGGGAAGCAGCACTGTACTGAATACACGGCTCTTGGCCTTCAAGGATGAACTCACGAATGTCACCACCACGGATTGGGAGTCCGTCTTTTGGATCGTCAAACATTTGGAAACGTAAGATTGGAAAGTTAGAGGTTCCGTTAAGAATCCAGATGCTATCAGCCCAACGTTGAATACCATTATAGTGGTAGAGCTGGCCACGGATAAGC
>LVLI01001242.1:0-32061 GCA_001687465.1 Halocafeteria seosinensis
AAGTGTTGTTCCCGACGCAACAGTTGTGACCAATGACAAGCCTCCACCTGACGCGGGAGGGGGCTCCCCAGAAATTCCGTCCACCTCATTTTCGTCATCATAGCCCAGATTAAAGTACATCTCCTGCTCGAGATCGAAGAAGGTGCAGCTACCCAGGTCTTTCTGAAGCCATGATGCCGGTTCCCACGTCCGTGCAGCCTCTGGGTAGCCCTTCCAGTGGACGAGGATCCGCTTGTCGTGGAGCCTGAAGTCGATAAACTTTTCGACTTCGTCTACCGTGTGCGTAGCTCTAGGCGGCCGGCCAGTCCACTAAGGATGGGAGTCCAGCTGCAGCTGGGAATGCTTTGGGGAAGGTATAGCAAATACAAATATAATTGGTACTGTAACGATCGCACGTATACTCTACTAAGCGTGTCCACTCTTTGCAGGAGTATCCGAGGATTCCTTATAACATTACCTTGTGGGGATGGCTGTTTCCAGCAATCCCAACGGGATCCGCCGACACTGAACTTCACAGTCAGTAAAACAACGTTCTCTAAGTACACATGCAGCGTACTCTATAAAGTGTTGACCGATTGAGTGTGATGATGCATTCCGAAGTTTCGCCTGTGTAGGCCACCTTCGTGTGGGATAACTCATACAAGCAGAAGCAGCAGCAGCAAGCCTGTTCCCGGAGGAGAGTCACACATATAGCACATCGGCATAATGGCCTCTTCCTCTTTTGAATTAAGTACCGTAAGGTTTTCTCTGGCTTCATATCGACTGCATGCCTGTTTTAGCAAGTGAGTGGTGCTATGCAGATCCGTATTTCGGTTAGCTTAGCCCCGGCATACATTGGCCGAGTGCGGCTAGGGGTGGAGGAAGTCCTCCATGAGTACTTGATGAAGTATGTACCTTCCTAATGACATGCGCCAATTAAGGGCGAGAGAATTGATTGAATGGGTGCGGATGCAGATATAGGAGCGACATTGATGGAGTCATGCTCACATACCATGGCTTCAAACTACCCCGAGGCTACGACTCTGCGACTGTGATGGAAAACTCGCCATTCTTCCATTTCAAAGTAGATGTCAAAGTAAGGGCAAAATATTTAAATTATTGAGTTTATACAGATCGTACACTGAGCGAGATTTTATTGCATCGCCTAGCAGTCCTTGCTGTTTCGACCCCGCATCGGATCCATCTTGACAGGAGTTGTCAACAAATGCAGCTCAGCGCATGTAGGGATGCTGGTGTGTGGACTCTTTAATGCATCGATACATGCAGAGTGTTTCAAAGATACACACCAGTTTGATAGTGCAACTCAGTCGTGGAAACCTTTAGATACCGATGGCCAGACGATCGCTGTGAATAGTCAAGTGTCCTTCAAGGTGACTGAGCTGCACACCTCTAGCGGTATTATCGCACTGCAAGGTATTCCAGCAACCGAAGCTAGCGAGCGAGAGCAGGAACGTCTTGATAAAGGAAAGGAACAAAGTAAAAAACACAAAAAGAATGTGGGTAAAAAAAGATCGCGGGAGAGTGAAGGTCCTCAAGAGGATGAGGAAGGAGAGTCTATGACAACACCAAAGGAGGAAAAACGCCACAAGAAGGATAAGAAACACAGCAAGAGTCACAAGAAGAAAAAGTCTAAAGTGAAAGAATGAAGTTTAGCTGCGAGAATAGTGCAAATCTGGATGGTGTTTAGAAACAAGCAGCCGTTGCAGAAACTGTATACCGAGATTCCCAATCTGGAATCCGAATCACATACCTAGGTACACTTCAATCTAATTCGAGTGCATGTTTCTGTCGCAGTAAAATGTAGCAGGATGAGCAGTGCTATGCTACAATTGTAACAGATGTTAGTGTTCGTTTCCCGCCGGGTCGGTGTTTCACACTGACGTACAGTGGCTGAAAGCACACTACGTCCAAGTTATTATAAGGCCCCGAAGGAGACTTGGAAGCGGATTCGAGACTCCATGTCTCTGCGACTGTACGATTCAGCAAGACGAGTAGAACGTCCTCGAACATGGATTTAACATCCACAGTCTTGGAAAGCAATGGTTTACTGCCCTCTATGAACACTATTTAACAGAATAGTGACAATTTTTGCTGAACAGTGTAATAGCACAGAATTTTTTTCCCGAATACCGCTGTAGGGTAGTGTAATCGTATGACCACTTTCCGCTTCCTTTTGTAACCATATATGGTATGGTATGGTATGGTATGGTTCAGTTGACTCCCGGCGGCGGGGTAATCTATTCGTTAGTCTATTCTGTAACTTCGCGCGTGTATTGTAGGCATGGTATTTCCTCTCCCCTTCCTGCACATACACTCTGACTGAGAGTGTAGAGTACCGTATATGTGGTAAGCAATACGGAGGGATCGGTCAGAGTGCGAGACCAGCAGGGTCGCTTGTGTTATGCAGAGCTCCCGTCGGGAGATGCATCCCTACCGAACTCTGTCCACGGAATTGCAAAGGTCGGGCAACCTCACCATAATGAACGGCAGCTCGGGACGTCGTTGGTGCTGTGAGAGGAGGAATCAGCTCGACCAAGAAGCGAGTCGAGGTGCCGGATGCTGCACTCCAAAGTTCGCAATGAAGCATTCAGTACGTTCATCGACGGTATTGTTTCCGGCTAGTATGGTTCACGGCGGCCACACGTGCATGCAGATACACATTGGGTTCTTGGGACCGATCCAACAGATCATCTTCTGCTTCGTGGCGGCAGCCGGTAAGTGGTGGTGAACTCGAATTGACTTGTGCACCACTTAGTGTGTATGAATGGAATGCGGACGGGCAGTGGTGATTACCGGGTATACTTGGAATGGAATTCGGTTTGATAACAGCAATCTGCGATGGGGTTGGATGATGAACTATTTGACCCTGTGGAATGAACTGATGCAAGCACTCTACTGGAGCTATTCACTTGTCGTAGCTTGCTTCATCTACAAGGATATGAAGGTGACTGAAGGAGACACATTTGACCAGCATGTATCACCGTCAAGGTCCTCAGCCAATAAGGCACTTGGAGTGAACGAGCATGACTTCATCGATGAAGATGCAATCCGCGGCAGCGAACATGTGTCGGAAATGCAGGACTACCAGACACGAGCAGCGTTTGCATCGTTCGGGCGAGAAACATCCCATGACGCGCAATCGGAAGGAAGCGTTGCCAAGACGCTCATACCTGGATCCAGTAGGGAAAATAAATGCAAGGCTGCCTGTGCACGGATATGGTGCTCGACATGTGCCTTGTGGCCTCACGGAAACTGCTTAACAGACTCGTCCTTTCGACAGTTTAAGAGGCGCCGGATTGGACCAACCACCGCCTCCTTAATGGTGCATAGAGACAGGTGGTTTACTTTGGTATCTACTATGGGTAGCTTTGTCGCCATTATATACTGGGTAGCACTGTTCCCCCATAAAGACCCCCCTAATTTTATGACCCATGGCAGGATTATCAGCGATTCACTTACTCTGCTGCATCATGGATTTACTGCTCTAGTAGCCTGGATCGACATATTTTGTATAAGACATCGATACCCTGAGCAGCCTCTGTGGACACTTCTTCTTAGCCTAGGCTTTGGTGCGGCTTATCTGGGCTGGAACATGTAAGCAACCGTCGCTCAGCTAAACCTCGCCACATGGCATTATGTATCCTTTTAGTTTGCAGATTGTGTCATCACTTTAATCAGCATTGGACATACTCTACTTTACAAGGCGGCCTCTCTATCGGTCAAGCCATAGGTCTCTACGCTGGTCTATTTCTTGTACTGTTCATTTTGCATATTGCTGTATACTTTATTGTATGCTCTTACTGGAGGAAAATTTCTTCATTGACTGCGGTTGAATTTCAGCGACAAAAGTTCCTCAAACTCAGTAATGAGCGAAATTCATAGCAGGACTGTTTCTTGCAAGGAAATGTTTACGCACAGCAGGGGACTACATTTGGTGAGATAGACAAACACACATCCAAGGACGCTGTATTTAAAAGAGCCACAACCTAGTGACCATAGACATTTACAAAAGACCAGCTTCGTGACAAGACATGAAACGAGCGACTGCTTCGTTGTCCTGGGCAGTAGAAGACTGTAAACGTAGTACAGCATATACACGAGGAAAACCTAATGTCTTATTCCAATAATGCCCACAATTTCGTGGCGCCATAGTATCCAGCCGCATTCATTTCAAGCTTTTGCCCATATACCATAAAGTTTGAAGTTTACAATATACATATAAAGCACGACGTTGTCGCTACTACATTAGTCATAGACAGCGTTGTAAGGCCTGTCAGTGACCTTAAACAGCGGGGTTCATCAATTTCTTGAACTCGTCATACATTACGAGCACGATAGCTCCACCTGTTCCACGTAAAATGTTGGAGAATGCACCTTTGAAAAAGGCTGAGGGACCTTCATTCTTCAAGAGTTTGACGAAGCAGTCCAACGTATTCTTGTACTGCCTTCCTTCCTTCTCTTGACCAGACATCATCATCATACGACGACGTACCGTGTCGAACGGGTACGAAATTACACCAGAGACACTGGTGACGGCCTGTGCAACAGCCCATGAGGCAAATACGTTAGCCTTCTTCGGGTCTTCAAAGATCAATCCTTTGGCGGTATCGTAACCACCGAAGAATGCGGCACGGTAGACAATAATACCGCCTAGGGAAACACCAAACCCTTGGTAGAGACCGCTGATACCGTCGGTTTTGGCAATTTTCTTGATACAGTCGGTTAACCCGCTGAATTCACGGGAAGCAGCGTCTTTTCCTACATCGGCACCGAGACGAGTTCTGGCAAAGTCAAGAGGGTACACAAAGAGGAGAGAAGTACCACCAGCGGCACCGCCAGACAACAAGTTGCCGAAGAAGAATCTCCATTGTTGAGTTTTGCTGTCGACTCCTCCGAGAAAGATTCGCTTGTACGAATCCTTGAAGGCGAAGTTTAAGGCCTGGGTCGGGAAGTACCGGATAACGTTAGCGGTGTTTCCTCTCCAGAAAGATAGGAACCCTTGTTGCTGAGGAACCTTCTTGATGCAATCCATAATACCTGTGTAGCGTTCAGATTCCGGGATATTCTTGTTTGATGCTTGTACTTGCAGCAACAATTTAATGCGCTCAATGGGGGCCACTACGGTTTTGGAAATACCTCCAGCGATACCGCCAGCAGCCAAATCCTGCAGTCAGTCAAATCAAATAAAATGTAAGGTCAAAATGAGAACGAGCCAAAGAGGAGAAAGGTTTAACGATAATACGGACTAGGAGTCACACTCCTTTCCGGGACATAAGCCTCCATCACTCAGATGCGAGCAAACGAACTAGGTTCAACCAGTCTTTGGCGTATTGCAGACAAGGGCAAGAAGCATAACTTCCTTGTCATGAGCAAAGGGAGGAGAATACGACGGTCGGAACCGGATTTTTTGACCCCGTTTTTCCCGCCGGGAAACTAAATCCTCTTTTTCGTGCTATACACGCCTATCAACAGTACCGTGTTTCCATTCCAAAGACAAACCACAGTTCCAGCTTCCCAATCATGGGATGGGTCTTGAAAACAGAGCACTCTAGTGCATCCAATTTTTGAGACTTGTGTCCGCAGGAGGTGGGATATGACATGGCGTCACGGGATCAGCTCCTAGGGAGCCTCAAGGGGGACAAAAAACAACAAAAAGACTAGGGGTGTGGGTTCAAGCTGGTGGTTTTCACAGCGCTTCCCTGCCCTTCATACACACCATCAGTCTTTTGTCTCTTTGATCGCCATACCAATAGATCGGTTCGAGTGGGATTAGACCCCGGAATCCGCTTATGAGGGATGCACGAGAATGTATTTTCCGGGAAGTCTTACCTTGAGGAAGTTGGCGACGTTGAATTGCTTTCCGTCAGACATGATTGATGCTTAGTGAATATTGTAACTACACTCCACAAATAAATGAAGATATATGTGCTTGTTGGATTGCGGACAGGACACAGACTCGACAACAGACCAAAGCAAATCGTTTTCTATCAACTGGCTTCCTCGTTGACCTGCTGCACCTACGACGCCAAAATCCCGTCTTCGCAGGAAACACGACAATCTTTCCTACTATCTGTAACTTCAAGTTGTCTTGCTTCTCAAAGCTCATCCGGGGGTGTGTTTGGTCAAAGGAGCGGTGGCATCAACGTGACTGACAATTTGGCCATCATCAGCTTGCGAAGGTTCCCAATCTCCCTTGTTCCCCAGCGGGAGCCCGGTGGTTTCCTGGCAATTCTCTTGAGGTGGTACTCGATCGCGTCTTTCCCGAAGCCGCCGGTCGTCTCGATCGCGAACAGGATAATTTCCGTGTGGTGGACCTCAGGTGTCCGTACTTTGTCCGCTTCTGCCGCGATGGTGTGGTGTTGAGCTGCTTTTGGCACTGACAGCACTGTATTGTATTGTGCCTGGCACCTGCACATGGCAGTTGAAGTGTTAGAAGTGCGTAGGGCTTAAGCGGCAGTACCAGGTAGGTATATCTGTGATAAATGTTGTATGCAATATCACAACTTGTTTAATGTTACCATGGTACTGCCTATATACATTCGAGCATCAGACAATCCAAAGTTTGTCTCCGGTTCTGCACTGCAGGCGTGCTCTGTTTTGCCACTATAGGTCGTTCCCACAAGGCATACGCTTATCTTCAGACATGCGAAAGCACTTGAGTACACAGGACTACTCCTGCTTCGTTTGTATCGGGCCCATGACCTTGTTGACAAAGTCGCAGAACGATTTTTCATCAATATACGCAGGTCGTTGTTGGCAAAGCATGTAAAACGTCACTCGAACTTCAGCGGATCCAGGGAGAGGGAAAATAGTGTCCAATGTTGGTGCCAATGTTTGTGGTAAGCTCCCAACCAAACCCAATCCTTCCTGCGCTATTTGAAACAAGGTAGTATGCCGAGCGGCACTACGGATTGGCACAATCTGGGTACATACTTCGCTCAGTGCTTCGCCACATGCTTCCAACGACGGTTCAATTTGACAGGTGGCCGACGATTGCTGTGTGCACATACGAGAGGGAATATCAGACGATTGCTGTGTGCACATACGAGAGGGAATATTGAGCACTTCACCTCGCTGCATATTTCAAATAGAAGTACCTCGCTGGCACGATGTCCTCGATCTTCCACATCAGCCATCTGTCCCTCTTGGGAATTCTGTTCAGCTGAACCGTGGTGTGCACTTGAAACAAACTTCCTCTCTCTGTTACTCTCTTCTCTTATATTAGCAGTCATGCAGGAGCAAGCACCAGGACAAAGGCAACCTAGGTCTCACTTCGCGGCGAAGTTTTGCTCCCAATTTCACCGTTGGCGAACTGGCGGGACCATTCACAGCGATGGTCTGGCCAGTGGTATCAAACGGTTTTCGCCACTGAGTTGCACGATCAAACTGGTGCGTATCTTTGAAACACTCAGCATGTATCGATGCATTAAAGCGTCCGTACATCAGCGCTGAGCTACATCTGTTGACAACCCATGCGTCAAGCTAGATCCGAAGCGCGGTCAAAATAGCAAGGACTGCTAGGATTGCAGGTGCAGGTGCACAACCGAAGAAACAGCAGGTTATTCATCATAGCTTGTGCGTGTAGTGATAGAAACATTGAGATATTCTTGAGGAGAATAGCAGGCCGATGGGAGATCCCCTTCGTACGCAGTTCTGTCATGCCATCGCAGTTGCTCGACAGATTTCTTAATGTCAGACGCGGGATCATTTCCGCTGCTACGGCGGCGGTCTGAGGCTCCATAATATTGCATCTCTGGAGACTTCTTGCTTCGATGGTTTCTTCCTTGTGAATCCCCGTTGCCAGAAGAAACGTTATCGCTCAAGGACGACGCTGTAAAGAATGTTTCTGGAGACGAGTTGTCCGCTGTTACAATGTAACTCTTTGCTGGAGTGGGGCCAGAAGAGGATTCACGGGTAAAGGGTACCTCCGGGTCAGAGTACTTCGAGTATGCGTGAGTGCCCCGGGTGGACACCGGCACTCGGTCGGAATGGAGCCTATATCGCCGGGAGACTGGAGCGTGCATTTCCGATGAATGTTCGCTTCCAGTAGGCGGTATTATTGTCGTTCGCCCTTGGTCTTCTTCTCGCCTAATACATTCTAAATCCTTGCGTTCCACATCGACCGGGGATGAGGTACTCGGCTTTTCGGCTGCATCGGGAGAGTTATCGGATTGCGACAGACGCTGATAGCTGATGCGAGGGTGTGTTCGCTCACCTTCTCCCTTCTTCGAAACATCTCTGGACGCAGTCTCTTCCGTGATAGCCGTCTTAGTTGCACCGTAACGCGTTGTTACATACTCAGAATTAACTATTTCCGAACAATTTTGCGAAACGTTTTGATGCGCACCGCGCGTGGGGCTACTCCTGGCTGTTTTGGTAACATAGTCAGCGATCCCAGCGCTATGAGTTGAGAGGCGCAAGTACCCCTCAGCAAGAGCGTTAGAATGGCCTCCTATGCTGCTCTCGTCCGAGCTGCTCTCCGTGAACGATTCATCGGTTTTGAAAGAGACGTTATGTCGAGCCTTCAGCCCCGTGTGCGTAGGGGCGGTTAAGGCTTTAGCATCTCTCTGACTTCGGACAACCGGACGGTGGTACTGGTTAGCCAGAGTTTCTCCACTGGCCTGAGAATATTCGCCCGAGAGCTCGTTATCAGGATTACCCTGGGGTGTCCGTTCCTTGTCATGATGTAAGATTGAACTTCGTTCAGCATCACGCCCTTCGATGAAAAGAGCAAGGCCACTATCTCTGTCGGGAGACAACTTGTGACCAGAAGATCGCTTGGTAACAGGGGTGCTCCGGGGTGCTTTTTCTGATTGATGAGCATTAGCTGCTTGCTCAGTGGTATCCCGTTCAACCGCACTTCGCATCGTCTCAGAAGAGCCTCGCGGTGCTTGACGTCGTTCACGATTGCCGGTGAAGTCAGTGACCGCACATTCACCCCTCCCCACTTCGCGATCCATATCATTTCTGTCTCCATGACACTGGCGTTGCCACATGTGCTGTTGCTGCTCTGATCTGTTTGCGCCCCCAGTTGAGAGGTTCCCTCCTATTTTTATCTTACGTGGGCTTGCGGCTGAAATACTGTCCCTTGTGTTACATTGTGCGGGTGACTGTTTCTTCTCGATGGCTTTCTCGGCGTGTTGTGTAGGAGGACGAGATTTGGACGAGACGCTGGCAGTAGCTGCAGCTGGTGGGGGATGTTTACTCTCAGTGGCTTCGCCAGACGTCGAGGGTGATGCAGAATGTGGTTGTAACTCCTGGCGGTTAAATGTTTCATGCGCCACCCCGCAGGGCATAGCGAGAGTTATTTGGTCGATTTGACCTTTCAGCTCGTCTATTTGCTCTTCCAGTCCTTCCTTCATTTCCTTCATTTCGCTTCTTGAGAGCGTCTCATATCCAGTGCCGCGCGGCTCTGAAATGGCGTACTGTCTCAGTACTTCGTATTCTGATGACATTTCTTCTTGAATCCCCTTCACTTGCTGTTTCAGATCATCGAGCTCTGATCTTGGAGCCACTCTCGCGCGAAATTCATCAAACTGGGCATACAAGGCATGCAAACTACGAAGTACGATGCAATTTTTCGCAGTCAGGAGACTTACTTGATCTTTATGTACCAAGTTGTCGCGGAAGCTAGAGAGTCCATCCCTGGAAATATCGGCTAAGTCAGTTTTCCGCGTTCTGTGTCTTTCTCAGTGACAACACAAAGATAGAATGGTTTGGTTTGATGTAGACTGCCACCAGACTGGCTTACCGTTGCTCCAAAGAATGTTCCAGCTTTGCCAACCGAGTACCAAGCTGGTCCAATTCGGTCTTTGTGACGAAATTGCGCTGAGTTTTCGCATTCATCACAAGCAAAAGTACCAATATCCACCCATTGATAGTGAATGAACATCAAAGTTTACTTACGTGAGAGGCATTGGATGCCTCCTGTGACGATTCTACTTGCTGTATCCGCGACTCCAAGTTTCCCAAATGTGCACTCAACGAATCAACACGAGATCGAATTTTAGCTTTGTTTTCCTTCCCATGCAACGCCTTTGCAACAGATGCTTTGACCGCCTTCCCATTAAGCTGCTCTCTAATGTCCTCTAAATCGTCTTTCGACGCCAGTTCTTGCGTTCGCTTTTCAAGGATTTCTTCAAGCACTCGGAAATGTTCATTCCCCGAGTTCTCCAAATAAGCTTGAAAATCGTGCAACTCTGAAATCCGATTCTCCAAATAATCTAATCTCCTAGACATGGAAGATATCGAGTACTGCAGCTGCGCGCAGGAAGCTCCTACCTCCCCACTATCGCTTCTTGCCGTGTGTAGAGTTTCCACCTTCCTAAACATTGTCCTCATCATCTTCTTCAGCGATGGAAATTCCTTCTCCATCAGTTCCCGGCATTCGACAAATAGTGCTTTGGACGTACCCGCGGAGTTACGGACGTCCTCTAACCGCCTCAGTACATGCTGCGAGCTGCCTGTGCGCTGATTGAGTGAGGTAATTCGTTCTTCATTAGTCTGAAGTTCGTGCTCCAATTCTGCAGACGGCCGCAGAGTAGTCATATAGGCGATGTAGGGAAACGAGAAAGGCACACACGCAAAAGCGAAATTCTGCAAGACATGACGAACCTTCGACCCGGCGCGCTAGTTTCATAAGATGGTCATCATTGCGGAAAAGGTGTTTTGAAGTTTCCTGCAACAGCTGCGAGACCTCCCATTGTTGGCCCTCAACGTCAAAGACAGTGTTTCCTCCGATCGAGTGAGCACCCTGAGCCAGTGAACCCAACGTTTGCTCTTGGTTGTGTTGCCTGGATTCCAAGACATGCAGTTTATCCCATAATTTGAATTGGGACGTCTGCTGAGCTTCCAACGCTTGCAATATTTCTTTGAAAGTGAATCTCACGACACTCTGCACGACAATGGATACATACAACCAACTATTACATTGTAGTAAACCTGATACCCTCGGGGATGTCTTTGTTTTTGGTACTCACTTGTATATTGATCCAGTCCTGGGTGCCTTGGAGTAGATCCCGCTGATCCTCTCGAGGCCAATATTGACCACCCCTTTTGCTTTGCGCAGGGGTGGACATCATTAACTGGCGCTCCTGTGCATCCTCACGTGTCTCTTCCCCTTCTCCTGTCCGGCCATGTTCGACTGTCGTATCGTTATCATTGTCGTGCGAGGTGGATAGCTCAGTTTCCGGCCTGCGACGGCGTCTTTCCATCTCATTCGCCCACCGACGTTGTCATGTGCCGATTGTAGACAGACCTATTGGGTTGTAAGGAGCGTGCAGGTACGTTTTCGTACAATACAATCCAGATACAAATACTGCGTGCGTAAAATCAGTGTTGCTTAAAAGCCATTGTCTTGGCTGTGAAGCTGCCAGGACCATCTAGACCGAGGATTTTATAGAGTAAGTGTTGTACAAGTACAGTACAGAAGGAACCCGACGACTATTTTTTTTTGGGGGTTCTCAGTTCCTTCTTTTACCGAGTGCAGTATATGTATGTGCGTAGGGTAGAGTACAAGGAACAAGATGGCCGGGGAGGATGATCCTGAATTGGCCAAGTTCTTCGAGGAGATCGAGCAGACCGCCACACACTACCAACAGGACGAGGATGAAGGTGGCAAGGAACGTACTCAGACGGAGGCACAGCAGACGAAACCCGTGATGTACAGTGCCAGTGCTGTCGCGGCAAGTGCTCCCCCACAGCGAAATCCATCGTCATCCGCCGGTGCGTCACCAGGACCTTCCATGCCTTACACCTCAGGAGGAGAATGGACGAGCAGTAGCTATGGGAATTCGGGTGTTGCTGCCATGGGGACAGGCGGTGGAATGCAGCAGCAGCAGCATCATTTTCAACATGGCAGTGGCGGCGGCGGAGGAGGAGGAGGACAAGCTCCGTACTCCAACTATCAATGGCAGCAAGGATCAGCTTCCACGTATCAACAACAACCGGGAGCTTCGGCCATGACAGCGGCATCTCCTTATCAACGGCAACAGGCACAGCCAAAAAGTGGAAAGAAGCATGTGCGTGTAGCTGGAGGACAGCTGTGGGTGGATCCCACTCTTGAGGAATGGCCAGAAAGTAAGAAGCAACAGTTCTTTTGAATGCATTCATAGTGTTTCCATGGAATATGATATTATGCAGATGATTTTCGTTTGTTTGTGGGAGATATAGGCAATGAGTGCTCGGATGAAGTATTGGCAAAGTCATTTCAAAAGTGAGTGTTCTACGAATGACTAGTGCATGCAACTGTTTGAAGATAAAGCGGGGATGCATTTGTCATAAAACAGATTCCCTTCATTTACGAAAGCCAAGGTGGTTATGGATAAGAAAACTGGAAAAACGAAAGGATATGGCTTTGTTAGTTTTCTAGACGCGATGGATGCTGTCAAAGCTATGCGTGAAGTGAACGGCAAATACATAGGAAACAGACCATGTAAGATTAAGAAAAGCCGATGGAAAGAGAGGGAATTGGCCAATAACAAAACTGTTAGAAAAGAACAAAAGATGCTTGTCCAGCTCAACAAGACAGCAAAGAAAAAGTAGCCATGTAGTGTGTCAGTCGTGCCAAAACCTTGTGTGGGTAAATTTAGTATTTCCCCACAGGTTAATCGAGTTTCAATACGTAACTGGAAAATCATTACGGATACAGGGAGAAACAAAAGTACTCGATTCTTAGTGGTCTGGGGAGACTTGTATCTTGTTCACAGATGCACTGGGCTGCAACATATTTGTCGTCACCTGAACTTTGTTGACCCAAAGCCACAGAAGTTGCAGATGCTCGAGGCTAGATACTGAATACAAACAGATAAAACAATCCCCATTAGCAATCTTCTGAATTATCAAAAAGTAGTTCGGGGTGTACTTAGTACCTGCTGTAACCGTGAGAACCAACTAAAGTTGTAGTCGCCATAGACAAGCTATACCATGCCATGCCGTCGTCAATTTGAGTTCCAACGTAGCGTGAGTCGAAAATGCCGGGATGGAATGAAGCCACTGATGAATGTCCCAAAGAACTGCTACTGCACAGAGTGGTTTCTTTGCATTTTGTTGAACCGTCTTGTGGTAGTATCACCCAAGCACTGCAGCGGGCAGGAAGGCTCGCTTGCTACAATGTCCACGGGGAATCTGGTGGATGTGCCCGTCTTTAATTCAGTCTCTGAACTCTTACGTGTGCAATCGGTGGTAAGCTACCACTAGTCTACACGCCATCTCTGATGTGTGTCACAGTGTGTGTGTGTGTGTGTGTGTGTGTGTGTGTTTTGCGAGCCATGTCTTCAACCTCACTTCTACAGTAGAAGTTCTACCCGGGTTGGTTTGCAAATTGCACTGCATCCGAATGATTCAATCAGACGCTCTCTGGCTCAGTGTTGTCCTTATAAGCGCGAATTTCGCTGCTGAGGGGAAGGAGGATCGTTGCTCGTCTTGTGTGTGCATGTTAAAGTAGAGGAGACATGAGCAGGGATGGCGTCGTCTTCATTTGCACGAGGGAAGCTCGATAAACGCCGTGTCCACCCTCATCTACAGCGCACTCAGCCGGAGGAGGAAGCGGGAGCGCCGCCGCCGTCCTCGTCATCGTACGAGCTGTATTGCCCCCAACCCCATGGTGATGATGGAAGACAGACGTATGGCTTGGAGGTGCGCATTTCCTCGCAAACGTATAATCAGAACCGACGCGGCGTGCGCTTGCGTTCCGGAATCACGGCACGCACGGGACAGAGGTCTCTCTTTCGGGGGAAATCTACCCTCCACATCAACAAATGGTCGGATGAATCCCTGACGAAACTGTGGACGCAGTACGTTGGATCTGCGCGAGAAGCCATTCAGTGCGCTTTGGTGTGCAAAACATGGGCCTCGGCCATCTTTGACCATGATCTGCTGTGGCAAAGACTGTATGCCCAGCAGTACCTGAAATTGAGGCGGGGAATCCGAGGAGCATGGGAGGAAGACACAGAAGATGCTCGACTACTTCTGTCGAGTTTACCGGCGTTCACAAGGGCGGATGATGCCACACTTAGTGTGCCACATCGCCAGGATAACCTCGAATGGGATGCTGATCGACCGATTCCCCTCTTTGGGCAAACTCTGGTCGGAGAGCACGTTGTTAGTGGCACCAAAGTACCTGGCTCCAGCCACAGAAAAGAGAGTGATGATGTTGAAATGGATACGCAGACGTCGTTTAGACTGTGTCGATGGTATTCGGCCACATTATCTTTGATTCATTGTATCTGTGGAGTACAGATCGACATTGTTGCACCGATTAGATTTTCTTCCACACCCGCGCGTTTAGAGAGTGATACTGTGGGGTTTCACCATTCTCCGGTTGATCTTTACCCAGGGATCATTGCTGATTTTCGACGACTCGAATCGGAAGACGACCATCAAGAGGATGAACAAAGGACTCCATTTGAAAACTTGGGTTCTTCACTGAGGGTCGCTCGGATGATCAAGCACCTATATTCTCACGTGGGCGAAGAAGATGATCACTTGAAAGTAACACGGCATTCAGCGGAAAGAAGCTACTCATTTCAACGGAGCCCAGTAGTCTTGCGTGATGATCCTGATGTGCTTCTCATTGGATGTAGCCACTCTGGCAAGGACACAATAACGAGAGCTTCGACGTTAAAATGTCAAGCATGGAAAAATGAGGCCTGGCTATCAGAGAAGGACATGTCAAACCAGTGGCGGCATTTTCACCGCAGTGATTTTCATGGCGTGGCATGTACACTCGGTAATCGTTCCGGGAGCGCATCATTGCTGGTATCTGCTTATCAAGATACCAAGCATTTCGAAGGTAATATGGCCGTTATCGATTGTAAAGCGGATCATGGAATCGCACCGATCATTGAGGCAATCGATACAAATTTTACTTTTCTGATGGAATGGAAATTGGCTCATCTCCCCACTGTTATCCTCGCCAACAAGCAAGACTCGAAAAAACGCATTACTCCTCTCCAGTTGGCATTTCTGTGGGGATGGAGAGCACATGTGCTACTCGACAAGAAACTGAAGAAGTTCGACAGCAGCCCCAATCTGATTCAGAAACGAAAATCATTAGTGGAATTGATATTGAGGTGGCATAGCGTCAGCGGCTCCATGTCATTGATAGGCTTCGGATTGGACTATGCAGTTTGTCATTTTAAAGATATGCGGGTTGCCCAGTTCGACTGGTCTTGGCCCACAGAAAAACGTGAAGAGCTTTTCAATGTCTATAATCTGTTTAATGCAAAGTATCGCCAACGACTCCACCGGTTCACGGAAGTTGTTTCATTTTTCGGCAACAAACACAGTAAGTCACCGAGCGCTCCATACGAAGAGGATGCCCGGGATAACCAAGCGTATGCGGAGGAGATCTCATCGGAAACATCATCGGTGTCTTCTGACGAGATTGACGAAGATCGCTTCCGTGATCGATCCTGGCACAACCGCTACAGAGGCCTGCGTGGCGTACACTGGGAACTGCATGGTTGGGGTGTTTCTCGACCTCCCCGATCATTTGATGAGAGTACGTTTCTGGATGATGAGACGTACGGTCCTTTACGGGGTTTATTGGTAATGGATGAACGGTAGGTAGCCCACGATAGTATTTATGATTACTTTCAAGTTGATCGTGATGGATGTCGGGATGACCTTGAAGTCAACCCCGCAGTACACACAGCGATCAGCTAATCCTTCCTTAACGTACGGTCTTGGATAGGAGGTGAGCATCTCAGAGAGTCCTATGCTGTTAGCATGGAACAGATTGAGTATGGGTAACACAAGGCCCCCTCCGAGCAAAAACGGATCACGGAAGTAACAGAGCATCGTCAGACTTAGGACGTCGCTGGTTCTGTGTTGACGGATCTTGGCGTCAGCACCCAGAATGGATCCGTCCCGTTAAAGTGCAACATATTTGCCCTACTGTTCCGTCTATGAGTGGAATAAAGAATTCGGGGCATTAAAACAATCGCATGCTTCCAGGTGTTCAGAGAATACAATGAAATACTTGGATAAATAGTGTTTAATACTATCACATAAATAAATGTGTTTTTACAAGGCTGGGGTAACTGTGCTCCAATAGGGTCTGTCAATGCCCGAGAGGAACAAAATATTTATTCCTCTTGTTCAACATCCAAACAAGCCCTATTCAACACATCAATCAATCGCAGCTGTCTCGTCTTTCGTTGCGAACGGAACTTGGCTGTGGCGGCAAGTTCATATCCTTTCTCACGACGGTACTCTTCAGCGAGTTCATGTGCTGTCTCAAGAAGCTTGGCACCCTGTATTGCTCTGTTTTGCATATGTTCGTTCAAGTCCCGTACGACGGTAGTTTTAACTCGAACTCGCTTTGGGTTTTCTTGGGATTTGGATGGAGTTACTCGTCCTCTATGAGCATGATATACCATCGCTGAGGTACTAGGGGCGCCCCATTCAAGGATGTATATCGTGCGCTGATGCCCAACCTCTACCTCCGGGTTGGAACTGTAATATGTTCGCATGAAATCATCTGCTCCAGAGCCATTGGACAAGGCCTCCTGCACAGTTTTCTCGAAGGATTTACGCACTTCCGCTGGCACTTCGTCGTTCGATTGGGTTTGGCTGGGCTCCTCTCGTCCTGCGTGTGGTGATTTCTTCCGCTGGCGATCAAAGGCCACTATCGAATTGAAGTGTCTCTTTACGGCGCCAGTTGAGGTCTTTGTTGTCCAAACATTCAGAGGGAATCCAGAATCTGGGTCGAAGACGATAAACGTCCGCGTGCCGCTGTCTTCGTCCTCCTCCTCGTGCTCTTCTCGAGTGCCTTGTGCACGACTTGACGTGGCTGCCTTCTCCAGGACAACTTCATCTCCTTCATCGTAGACCTCTTCCCCCATTTTTCGCAGTACATAATACAAATGCGGGTTAATGTCCTCCGCTGAGCTGTCCGTGCTGGTAGTTTGAGCCTTCTTTCTCTGTTTCTGTCCTTTAGCGGACGAGCTACTACCCTTTCCCTCTGTTCCAGAGGGTCCTCTGTTCTTCCTGCTGGCTTCCGTTGTGCGTCTGCTCCTTGTATGGGCCTTGGTGGAGTCCTCCTCCGAGGAATCCGTCTCCTCCTCACTGGTTTCGTCCTCACGCTGTCTTTTCTTATGCTTTACACCATCCTCAGAGGAAGAAGCACTCCGTCTATCTCTGCTACCAGGGGTTTTGATGGCACTCTTGTTAGTTGTGGTGTCGCTCATGGCGTCAATGGCCGCGGATGCTGTCGCTGAGGCGGTCCGGGAAGGCCGACGATACGACATGATGCTAACAAGTACAGTAGCTAGCCTTGGTTAAACCAACCATCCACACCAAGTCAATGTGCTTTTCCTTCTTCTTTGATATCGCTTGAAACTAGAGGATGCAACACACGTATATCCCCAATTCGTTGGGTTCTTGGGCCTATGAATGCTTGTACATATGTATTGGCTTGTGAACTCGACACCAAATAAGAACTGGTAACTTTTAAGTACCGAGGAACATGCCGATGCGTGGATCGTATATTAGGAGCTGGCTTTTTTACTTGATCATTCATGAATTGGATAGCAGTTCCAGACAGAGATTGGTTCATATAGTCACCCTGAATTTGCCACTGGACAGGTAGGGGTATGGTACTGTACGTGTGACTTCCAATACAGTACCGGTGGGGACAAACTGTAACTTCCCATTTGCAGCGGTATACAGCCTCGCTTGCTGTACAGGAAATGAGCCCCCATTACCTGCCATTCATTCACTGGGCACAGCGCTAGAAGGCAGTCCTTTGTTTGTTCTGCTTTTTCGAGGTGACAAAGTGGGCATGTACAGTACCCAAGTATCGGTATGGGGCTTCACGAGGAGAGTGGGCTTCACGAGGAGAGTCAGCTTCCGTTTAGGTGAGCGGCAGCCACAAATAGCAGGCTTACCGAAGATACATCTGTTGCGGAATTGCTACTCTAGTATCAAGGAAGGATGCATTCGAGCGAAAAGAACCATAAGGATTATAGCGAGGAGGACGGTCTGAAAGTCGACAACGTGGCACGCTCATACTGTATATTTCACGCGGATCGTGTGCATGGTGGAGGTACAATTCTCCAAAATAACCGCATGTGGTGAAGTGCTGGTGTACAGTGTACCGCGTGTAAGGACTACTTGAGCCGCAACGAAATTAAATGTAGTGGTAGCCGTTGCAAAAACCGGAACGTGTGAATAGAACGGAATTAGAAGGAGGGTCTCCTCTGCGGGAATTCCTTTTTGCTGTGCTCCCGTCTCATTACTCGGCTTCTGCTGCGGGAGCCGGGCTTAGCTTCTCGGGAGATGCTCCTCCGCGATGCTTGCTTTGTCTTCGCAAATTTTAGCTGATCTGCATGTCCGGGTGCGCTCCTAGCGGTAAACCTACTTGACGCTGACGACTGTGGCCTCGGTGAACTTCTTGGCCGTGTTAGGCTTGGCGACTTCTTCGTACGAGTATGTTTGCCACGCACTCGTCGAGAACTGCTGGAGGAAACAGCAGAGGCTGAGTCTGTGTCGGAAGAAAACGGATTTGGGGTGTATGATCTTGGAACCAGAACAGGATTTCGTGAAGTCTGGTTCGACTTTAAGCCTAGTTCTATGTCAGAGTCGTAGAGTCTCTGCTTTTCCGCATGTGTTCGTCTCCTTTTCCACAAATAGATGCCGAAGAGTAATGCGACTAAGAGCACAGCGGTGAGACTTGTTCCAACTGCTACACCACTAGCGGTACCACCACCCGTATTTCCAGCCGCTGTGCCTCCTCCACTATCTCCTCCTTCAGAAACGCTTGGCGCAATGGTAGGCATCGATGATGGGCTCAGTACGCTGCGTGTACTGGCAGACGAAGACGCAGTTGGGGAAATGGGGGTTGTCGGAGCAGTAGTAACAGAACGAGCAGCTGCTGAAGAAGGGGACGGAGTCAGCGACGAAGCTCTGGGAGAAGCTGAAACGCTCCCAGTGAGGCCGCTTGCACTGGGCGTGGTACGAGAGGGAGACGAAGGACTCACCACAGCTGTTACGGAGGGAGTCGGTTTTAGTTGAAATCGCAAAACCGGAAAAGACTCGTCGTATTGGATGGCCCAAATTGCTTCGGACCAACGACGTGCGCCTTCGAACTCATACAGATGTCCTTTTATTGAGTCAAGGTTGTCTGAGTTACCTTCATTCACGGTCAAGAGCTCAGCATTGAAGCCAGCAATATCCCAAGTTCCATTAGCCGGATAAACAGAGTATTTCACTTCAACTGCATCTGGAACGAAAAAAGATTCCGATGAATTAACAACGCTCCCGAAAATCCCACCTACACCCCACGCTGCCGAGGAAACAGGTCCCGTGGAGTAGGCGTTTTCAACAGTAACCGTCGCTTGGATCCACCCAGCCAGCCATCCTACAATTCCTCCAGACCAATTCCCATTTAACTCTCCCCGAGAGTATACATTGGCAAGGTGCACATGTCCATGAAAATTTCCGGTTGCTCTGCCGCATATTCCCCCTGTCTCATTGGCATTAAGATTGCCCAACGAGAAACTCTCTGATATGTATACTTCACCAGAAAGGAGACCTGTGCTTTGGCCAGTAATACCACCACTGTGTGGTCCATTCAAGTGACCCTCTGAGTAACATTGGTAAATGTTCACGGTTCCGTTCTGGTTACCAGCGGCCCAGCCAACGATTCCCCCTGCCTCCAGGCCATCGATATTACCAGTGGAGTGGCACTGAGTAATGTTAACTTCGCCCACCTCGTATGCTAATCTTGAACCAGCGATGCCCCCCGAGCTGATCCCCTTTATCCTCCCCGATGAAGAAGAATTAGTTATGTCCGCTTGGCCTCCGAATTGGGCAGTTTTAAACCCACAAATTCCGCCACCCCCCTTGTCCGTGGAAGTATCTCCACCGATGACTCCAGACGACGAGCATGAGTCAACCTTAAAGAACCGTTGACCTGGGCGAACTATGAATCCTCCAGTTTCGCTAGTAGCTCCACCCAACGTATGGACACACACAATCTTTGGAGCTTCGGTAATTGACTCGATACCGGAATCGTTTATGGCAAACAGGCCGTGGAACGGCTTGGCATCGGTGAGTTCAAATGCATGCCCATATCCATCAAACGTCTCTCCGATTTCCAGCGAAACAAAATCCTCCTCCTTCCAAGAACGAGTGCATGATTGGATAAACAACTTCCTCGAAGCATCGTATACCAAGCACTCTTCCTCCCCGGTGATAATCGCTGAGCGCCGGTCATCAGCAAGTGCTGCAATTGCAAACCAAGCCAGCAATATGCTGGTAAGCAAACCGTACAGTGCCCTCTTTGCCACGCGTAGGGCTGAGGTGCCAGTAACTTTGTCCTGTCGATGGTCAAACATTGCCATTTTGTTCCGTTGAACGTTCCGCCAAAGCCCGACTTGGTTACGCACTTCCAAAAATACAAGAGAATACCAGAGAAGCTTCTTTTCGAAACAACACGAGCAAGTTGATCGCGAGTGCAAAATACCTTATTGCATAGGCAAAATATGTAGACAAAACACGCCAATTCATCCGACCTGCCGTAGGAAACCTGGTGTTCTTCGAATAACAGGTTGAAGCAGCCTGAAGGACGCAAGTGTTGTCCAGCCTGTACTGCACTGCCCTTTCGGCTGGGATCCGACTCAAGCTTCGGAGCATCGGAGCGCCAGCCACTTAGTCACACACAAAGCACTAGATTTGGATTGTACGTATTCGATAACCACTGCGTTTATTTTTTCGGAACCTGAATTGGTCGCGCGAAATAAAAGCTTGTACAGTATTCGCTACTGTACCGGCTCTTGGACCAGTCTGGTGGAAGAACGGTGATCTATTAGTCTGGTATTCAAGCCTAGGTATGTATAGTGGTGCAAGGGAATCTTAACAAGCAACCTTTATTCATGTGCATTCTTGGTTTGTACGATATGTGCATTGTGCTCCCCCAGTTGAAGACCTAAAGTCGTGGAGAACATCCCGACAGAAAAAGTCCAGCGTACTCGTCCATCAACTCCGTTCCGGGCTTCAACGTCCGTCCTCCTTCCAAAGTGTTCTGCGTTGTTCAAATACTACGCGTGCATGTTGCGGTTTCTTACCCTAACCGGTACTCACTGTTCGTGCAGAGTGCACGTGGATATCAAACCAGATGATCCCAATCTAATCGCTGACATTGTGTGATGCTGAAATGATATCGCAAAAAGCCAATACGCTGCTCGGTGCGACGGCTCTCTATCCACCGAATAGTCCAGAGACTACCAAAAAGCATACGCAGATGACAGTACTGAAAAGGTCTCTCTTTGCTTTTGTCCTAGTAGCGTCGGTCGTGACGCGCGTGCTTGGAAAGGATCTCCGGCCAGCAATCGTTCAGGACTCGGTAGACTGTATTGACTATCTTCCGGCGGAGCAGCTGTTCCGACAAGTATGCCACATCAATTGGCACCGAAGCTTTTCTGAAAGCGATTTTATAATGCTCCTCAAGTGGGACAAGTATGATGGAAATGGATTCAATATTTATTTGGATCATATGAACAAGTTTAGAGGAGTCTTCAAAGTCAACGAAACTGGCATCGATTCGTTAGGGAATGCTCCGCACATAATGCGCGTGCACACAATACGAGGGAAGACCTCAGAGAGTGGGGGTTTCATCGTGCAGCATACTCAAGCCTACTTCTGCGTTACACTGTGTAGTAGCACTGGGACCGTGAGTGGTGGTACAGGCTCCGGAAATGACGGTGGCGGGGGAATTGCGGGCGCCCGTGCTGGGGAAAATGGTCATATCAGAATCGAATATTCTTTCTCGACTGGAAAGATAGAAGGATCTCGAGCTGGCGGAATTGCGGGAACCAAGGTGGCGAATTCAGGTTTGGCGCAAATTTCGAGTTGCTTTTCAGATGGCAACATACAAGGAAAATCGAGTGGTGGTATCGTTGGCTCCAGCGCAGGAGAGACAAATGGTATTGTCAATATTACGAAGTCTTACTCGACTGGAAATATATGCGGGGGCGGAACTGGTGGCATACTAGGAAAGACCGCTGCATCAAGCGGGGGCCAAGTTTATGTTAGTCAATGCTTCTCTAAGGGTGATATCATCGGAGATGCAGCTGGAGGTGTCTCCGGGGAAGAAGGGGGATACGGTGGTATCCTCCACATTATAGACTCGTATTCCCACGGAATGTTGACAGGAAACGTTTCGGGAGGGATTGCTGGCGGTGCAGCGGGAAGCGATGGAGGCTGTGTAGTCATAATCAACTCGTACTCAAGTGGTGGAGCGGGAAAAGTAGACATTGAAACTGGTGGTATTTTGGGGAGCGTAGGCGGTGCGAGTCCTATCTCACCTCAATACGTTGCAGCGCGATTTTCAGTGTACCCTGAGAATACTACAGCGATAGCCGGACGAGGAATCTCCTTGATCGATGTAAACGAGGGAAACGCCCAGCACTTGGAGGATATAAGGGGGCGCCTATATTTCTTCAACGGTACTCAACGCTGGTCAGGTAGTATCTGGGTCGTTCGTTCTTTCGAAGAATACCCCATATTACGTTTCCAGCAAAGTCCTTTCCCACACCCGACCCCCTCGGGCACCCCCACAACTACTCCGAGCACCAGTAGTTCAAGCACCGGCACTCCAACGATTACTGGTACTCGTTCTGCTACTCACAGCGTAACTTCCTCGCAGACAGTGTCGCCCACTAACACAGCTTCGGCTTGTCCGACCGGCAGCCCTTCTTCAACTCCTTCCAAGAGTGCTTCAATAACCTCAAGCCCCAGTTGTACACGGGCCGCCTCTCCAAGTCCTCGCATTCCGGTTGACTTACGGGAACCAATCATAAAAGGGGAAGAGCCTTGTCTAGAGTACAGCCACAAGGAATCCTTGTTTACACAATCGTGTAATATTGTTTGGAGCAAGCTATACGATGAAAGACATTTTATTTCTCTGAGGAAGGGTGAGACCTTCGACGGCAGGAACCACTCCATTGATTTTGCAGATGTTGGGAGGTATGAGGGTTTATTCAGAATTAATGACAGTGGTATTGGGGATATATCGAAAGCCCCACTGATCCATCGTGTCCATACGTTGAAGGGACAGACCAATAACGCTGGAGGTTTTATTGTCCAATCCAGACAACGCTTCTTCGAAGTCGATTCGTGCACTGTATCCGGAATAATCAACGGAGGCTCTGACGGAATTCAAGGAGGTGGAGGCATTTGTGGCGCCGAATGTGGAGCAGTGGGTGGAGACGTTCGAGTGAGGGGATGCAATTCGTTCGGAACTATACGTGGTGCTAACTCTGGAGGAATCGCCGGCTCCAGGCTTGCCATGAATGGATCGGCTACTATTTCTGAATGCGGCTCCACGGGAAACATAGCGGGGGAAAACGCAGGAGGTGTTACCGGGGCGAAATTGGGGCTAACAAATGGCTTTGCTACTATCAGCAACTGCTTCTCTTCCGGAACAATTACGGGATCCAAAGCTGGAGGTATCACCGGCTATACAACCGGCGATAGTTGCTCACATGCTACAATTTTCCGCTGCTACTCTACTGGAGATGTAATCGGTGCTGGCAGTGGAGGTATCACCGGTAAGGGTACAGCTACAGGACAGGGATTTGTGAACATATCCCAGTGCTTTTCCGTCGGTATTATCGGAGGTAGAGGGAGTGGAGGCATTTGTGGCGAAACGTGCGGAGACTTCCGTGGTAACGTTAGCATATCTAACTCTTATTCCCGTGGTGTTCTTCGAAACAACAAGACCGGTGGCATTACAGGGTGGAATTGCGGATATGACACGGGAACCGTTAGCATCACGGAAACGTATTCCAGCGGCTTTGTGGCACCGGAAGCTCGCATTGCTGGTGGGATATTGGGAAGCGTGTCCTCTCATGCTCACTTCCCCCCTAAATGGGTCAGCATTGCCTATTCTGTGTATTCCAATACCACATCAGGAATTGCCGCACGGCACAAACGTGAGATATCAAAAGCGGTAGGGAATTCTAATGATCTTAGTGAGATCAGGGGAAATCTGTACCACTGGAATGGAAGTGAAGTTTGGAACCCGTTGATATGGACTGTTCCAGACGGCCACTCATATCCTATTCTGCGCTTCCAACAATCTTCTTCGCCGTCTATGGAGCCGAGCACTCCTGCGACGGTAACTTCGCCGCCAGAGAGAACCCCGACGTCAGCTACTTCACCATCTATGGGTCCTACGGCGACACGTTCGCCAGAGAGAACTTCGACACTCTCTGCCACAAGTTCCCCCAGTGCTACCGCGTCACACTCTCCAKMSAAACATGGGATGAATTCAACTCCGGTTCCAACAGGAGCCATAGCAGGAGCAGTGGTAGGTGGTGCTCTACTACTACTGATTCTTGGAGCATATGGTTACAGTCGCCGCCGTCGGCGACGTCGTTTAGAGACAGAATCGTCCGAGTACACGTCCACGTATTACGAGAAGCTATTGGACGGTAGTGGCGCACACAATGTTGTATAAATAAACGTTTGTTGCTCTCTTTCCGTACATTATGCTTGCGTGTGTGGTGCTCAAACGTACTTAGAGCTTCTGACTTGTGGCAGGTTCCGTTGGGCGCAAACCGGGAACGACCGTGACGTACAATCTATGTGCTGTGATGAAACGTAGATGTAGGATAAATCACCGTGCTGCAAACAATTCTTGTATTTCCTCCAGGGTCTTGCCCTTAGTTTCAGGGAGACGGAAAAACAAGAACACACCGCCAAGGAAGGCGATGCCGGCGTAAACGCAAAAGGAACCGAAAGGAGTGATGGTGGTAGCAAGACTCAGGAATGTCATGGATACCAACAGATTAAATACCCAATTTACCGTCGTAGCAACAGAAACGGCAACTGCACGGACCTGATTCGGGTAAATCTCACTGTTGATAGTCCAGGGCATGGCTCTGTACAAAAACATGTGATCAACGTTGCGTCGCCCTTCAGTAGGTGAAGATTGAAGGATCACTTACGCAAGTCCTGGAGCAAACCATATCAAATATAAAACCAGTGCTGCTAACGCTCCCCATCCCAGATCCTGCTGGAGCTGACCGGGACAATGGCTAAATCCCCATACTGAATTCGTTGGACCATCGCCTGGCTCCTTATTGGCACCGTCCCTATCTCCTTTCAAACAATACCCTGAAGTTCTATTGCCAAAGAAACCACAGTCGTCTTGAAGAACGCAATCCATGCACTTCGCAAACTTTTGACAAGCGCGACTTTCTGGGAAGCCATCAGGTGGCGAAATTATCATGGCAGAGTGTTGTCGTTTGAAGTAAAAGACTACACCAAGAAGAATTAGCGACACAGTAACACCCGCAATAGACGCCAGAGTCAGCCTACGGCGTCCTCTGCGAAGAATATCGCGTCAACGCTTAATCAGGTAGACGCATGTGTACGCCCAATACTTACTGCGTTTCAACGAATCGAAGTCCAAGACCGCTAAATGAGAAGTTCGCGAACGCAACCACCGCCGTCAACCAGATAGCAGTTCGGCTTTCAAAGCCAGCATTGTGGAGAATTGTACCTGAGTAATACATTACCGTGTTGATTCCAGCACTTTGCTGGAGTAGCTGCAGTGTACACCCTACGATAAACGCCCGGCGAATAGCAGGAGTCTTGAAGATTAATTTCCATGTGTCGAGACACCTGCCGAATTTAGTGCACATGCCATTCTTCTCATATCTGGCTCCGGAACCTCTTCGGTTTTCCTCGTAGATAGCATCTTGTATTTCTTTCAGTTCCTTGTCAATCGCGTAGGTAGTGGTATTTGCTCCTTGGTGTTCAATCTCATCCACGTTCTTCGGACCGCTTTTGTTGCCTTCCGAGTCGGAGGACAACAAGGCTGCCGAACGTTCGGTTTTCGTGGACTCAGTCGTATTGCTCGTTCGATCCTCTGTACTTTCTTCCAAAGTAATATCCCGAGTATCGTAGGAGGCTGTAGAACTGCCCGCGCTGCTCGCGTCGGTGGATTCTGGTGTTCCACGGAGCGTTTCCAATGCCTTGCGAGCTTGTTCAAACTTTCCCTGTGCAACAAGGTACCTAGGTGACTCCGGAAGCCCCCAAAGCCCAAAAAATTGCAACAATGCTGGAACTCCTCCCAAGCCCAGCATGTACCTCCATCCATCACCTCTCCCGGAGAACGCACCGTCTACAAGGGCAGCCAAGAACTGTCCCCCCGTGATGAAAAATGTGTTAACTGTTACCAGTCTACCACGGTATCTCGAAGGAGCCATCTCTGCGATGTACATGGGAACAATCATCGAAGCTTGACCGATGGCCAAGCCCACAATTAGGCGACCTGCAAGCAGTTGGAACAAGGATTGAGCAATCCCCATTAAAACCGCACCTCCGACAAAGATGACGGAGGCCAGCATGACCACCAGCTTTCGGCCGATGCGGTCGCTAATACATCCTGAAAAAAGAGCCCCTATCATGGCACCAAACACAGTAATGCTGACGATTGCTTCCTTTTCAAGGTCCGTCAACGAAAAGTAGGAGTCGATGGATAGTAAAGCTCCCGAAATAACACCCTGTAAAATACACGCATGAATGATCATGAGTGTCAGTGACCACTGTTCGCTTTATGGTACTGCACATTGTGCGGTAAGCAACTTACAGTATCGTAACCAAAGAGGAGACCTCCAATGGCTCCTACGGCGGTAACATAGATAATGTACCATTGTTGCCGTGTGTGCGTCTTTTTGTAGAGCTCGTATTCCTCGTATTCACTGTGAATTCCTTTGGACGAGGAAATTTGCTTCATGTCGTTCGTGTTACTTTTTGTCCGTTCAAGTAAGGGATGCTCTCAGAGCTTGCTACCACCACACCGGTAGGCGCTTGCTTCGATCAGGAATTCACACGGTTCTCCCAGCAAGTGCAAGGTGAAACGATGGCACGAATTCGAGCGATATGTACCGTACCGACTAGCGAATGTGTCAATACGCAGTCTGCAACTTGCATTACTGCTCTTAGCCCCCTCTACATTCTCCCTGTTTGAACTCGCGGTGCAGGAGAGGATGACGTCATCTGGCTTCTTTCTGTCTCGCTCTCGCTTCAAGCGACGGCCACTTCCTGGTTCTGGAACTTCTGGCCCACCTCGAGTCGGGAGTCGCCCGGTCATCTTCACAAAGTACGGTAATCGTGCTGCACAACCTGTCATGGAGTAAATGAAAGGATTGCTAACTGTTAATATAATAGCCAAATAAGGGACGAGAAAGTCAAAGGCTCATTTTGTCTGTACGTACGCTATCTATAGAATGCTCCGTTCCGCTAGGAGATTGTTGGTGGGGAGTCTCCGACTCCCAACATGCTCCATACACGCAACGAAATGCTCTTTGTCCGTCGGTGTGCAACAAGCGACACCGAGGACGCTATGTATTCGATTTCAGAGCAATGAAGCCGGAGATGGAGGGGAGCAACAGCGTCAAATGGACCCTGAAAAACTGGTGGAGGACTTGAAAAAGACGGTGTCTGATCGCGAATCTCAAATGATGGAAGACTTTAAGTCGTCAGCACGCCCCGAAGAAGCATGGATGATGCATTTCTATCAACACAGGAATATGGACTATACGCTCCCAGCTATCAGGAGGATGACTGATTCAGATACGATTCGGACTAACGCCCCTGTTTTGTCCCGGGTGATCTTTTTCCTTGCACGCACACTCGAGACTGCCTCAGCGACCGCCTTGGCTGGAACGGCAATGCAATTACCCCTGATAAGTCGTCTTGACGCATTGGACATCCTAGCCACCCTGCATCAGGTCAACTCGCGGGAAGCCAACAACGTCTTTTCTCGATTGGCGGAACACGTATATGGAATGGACAACGCTGATGCCAAACGAGTAGTAGAGAGCATAAAGGAATCTCCCATCCAATCTGTCAAGGATTGGCCGGCGTTGCATTTGGCGTATGCTGCCCAAGCCGCGGCACGAGAAAACAACATGGGGGTATCGGAAATGCCCTCCTTGGGATACTCTCGCACAGATTGCATTGATGATCCGGATTCTTTGCTAACTGATAATTCGTCGACTCTTTTTGACTACTGCAATCTAACTCAGCAACACCGATTTCATCATAGAAGTGAATATGAAAAGCAGAAGGAAAAAGACATCGAGACATTGAGGAAAGAAAGTGAAACGTCCAGAGATACACCGGCCACGGGTGGGAACTACCCTTTGACTCTGCCAGCACCAGGCGGTATACTTCCAGCCGCACATGATTATTCATTGACGATTTCGGCTTGCCAACTGGAAACACTATGGGCTTGCTACTACTCGACGGGTGATGACGCGTTTCTCAGACGTGTTATTGATATGGCGTTGCCATGGGCCAATTGGGCAAACCACGAGGGAAGCATTGCCTTTATCACGGATCTGAATACACCTTTTCCAGACAGCATCCGAAAGTCAATAGAGGACTCGTCAGACCCTCTTCTCTCGAATTTGAATGCAACAGTTTCACGTCTGTGCTGCTGGTCTTTGGTGCAGAACAGCAAAGCTCATGAAGGTTGGTGCTTTCTTCCTTTGTAAACGCTTTCGTATATCTGTCTGTAGATACTCCTGGCTGTCCTTTTTCCTGCAGCGGTATTCCGGTTGATGGCTGAAGAGTGTACCAAGCTCGGGGATATGTGCGTAGATCCTATATATGCTGTCAAAATGCACGAGGATGCACACCTGAAACATGAGAAAATGACTCTGTACCCTGCCCTGCTCCATCTAATGTCTCGAGCCGCTGGCGAACGTTTGATGGACAATGCCGAGGACCAGACAAACTGAATCATAGTTTGGGGAAGGGGGACCGAAAGGACCGGACTGTAGTATTGACGCTCGTACCTAAAGGCATCCCAGTGGAGGTGGAATACATACTACACTGTTATCAATTTATGTTTATGACCGCACAACGTTGCATATTCCACGTAGGTACCCTCACGGGCTGCACATCGAGTAGTGGAACAGTGTACCATGTAATACTGCATACCGTGCAGTCGGTTATTGATTCCATACCATAAAGTCATATGATTCATATGGGACGCCCCGCAACCTCCGATATGGATGGGTGCCCTAACCGGTCCCGAATGGTATTACAGTACTTGCCTCATCATGCCTCATCCTTCTGGACACTTCCATTTTTCCCCTTGTTGCTGCAGAATGAACCGGACCACTAAATCGCGCTGGGAAAACTCCAAGAGCACGACAGAACTGGTCTTTAATCTGAATGGACATCCACTACTGTAAGTGCTTGGTTAACACCAGGCACGAAACCAATCAACAGGTTCTGCGAAGGTAAGATTGCTATGGCTAATTCACTCTTCATACTCGACGCTAACTTGATGTCCAAGCAGGAGGTTTGCGTCGTCGTGAACCAACAGTACAGTAATCAATAGGGAAGAGAACGCCCACATCCGTCCTGACTGGGCGTTGCGAAAACCAGCTTTCCATAATGGATGTTTCTGTACCCCAGCAACCCAGAAAACGACTCACCGCACATATAAGGTTAGTCAGTTCATGTCTACAGGTGGTGCCTCCTGAGCCACGATGGTGGCAAGACATTCGGTGGGTTGAAGAAGACTGCTTTTACACAGTGATAGCGACTCCTGTGGACATACTCAAATGCAACTGTGCCGATAGCTACAAGGGGAATGACTGCAAGCATCAAAAACTGGTAAGGGAGTTCGATCCCACGCTCCTCAGCTTGGGATCAAGTGAGTCCGAGACAGCGACCCACGATGTTCTCATGGACACATCATGTGTTCCCTCACGGCGCATGTCAGCAAGGCTGCAGGAAACAGCGGGCCCGTCGCTGCTTAACACGGGCGCATACCGCTCCTCGTTAAGAGGATGTGGTCAACTCCCCGGCCGGTGGGCTATCTGAAGGCAGACCGAGACGTACCAAATCCAAATGTACGTTTTTGGATGGGTCGCTCGAAAGAAGACGTGTTACATTGGTACCAAGGACAATTAGGGAGGTATGAAACCATGGAAGAGAATCAGAGAATATATAATACTATAGGAAAAATGGTGAATTTTTGATGCAATGACTTTTCGCTACGCTCAAAGCCAAACATCAAAAACGCTGACGCTATTCACCATTTTTCCTTTCTCCATATAAAGTGTAATTTTAAAGTGTAATTTTCAAAAGTGTAATTTTCAAAAGTGAAATTTTCAAAAGTGTAATTTTAAAATTATAAAGTTAAATTTTAAGATTTTGATTTATATAAATTTTGAAGTGTAAAAAAAATTCACCATTTTTCAAAAGTGGACAAAATCTTATATWAAATCTTATRTWAAATCTTATGTTGAAACTTTTATAATTTAATTCTATATATTTTATTAAAATCTCTTTAAGTAGAAATTTTTATAAARCGATTTATWAAAATTACTTATTTTTTAACTTAGAGATAATTTAACATATATATTTATAATGAAAATAGAAAAGATTGTTAAAGGACTTGAAGAAACTTCAACATTAACAATAAACGAGTTTGTAGATGCTTGTAAACAAGGAGATATAGATACACTTAAGAATAACTGTATACCCTTTTATTTACTTCGTAATGAAAAAGTAAAAGAAAGAGTTTGTCATATAATTTGTTCTCTTGAACAAACAGAAGTCTATAGAGTTTTATCACATAGAATATCAAGTGTATGGAAATCTAGATGTTATGAATTATTAAATAGTCTAGATTATCAAGAAACATTAAAGGAGTTCAAAGAGATTGATAATAATTAATATAATTTAAACTTAAAGAATTTTTTCTTTTATATAGATATAAGAAAAAATGATAGTTAAAGGATATATAATAATTCATCGCACTGGTTTTAGAATAGGGATAAAAACACCTTACAATATAGGAGAAATTAGAAGAGATACGGTTGACTTTCCTAAAAAATTTGGATGTTGTAGAACGTTAGAACAACGAGAAAAATTTGAAAAGCGTAGAAAAGAAAGTTTAGAGAAATATATTAATTTTGTTACTGAAACTATTTATGATGAATTTTTAACGGATGAGAAAGAACCGACAATTAATGAATTACAAATTTTAAATAATCTTAATCAAGATATTGTTCTTGATTCTCCGTTAAAAGAAATAACTAAATATATTGAACCTATTTATTGAAATTAAAGCTTAAAGAAATTTTTCTTGTATATAATTATAAGAAAATGGAACAAATAAACGTCAAGATACAAGAACTAGAAGAATTACTAAACAATCAATTTCAAAATGATTTTAATATTCTTGATTCTGTTGATACTCAAACATATGGAAACATTACAGACAAGCTATTTACGCTTTGGATTTCAACGGACAACATTAAAGGTTTTATTGATAAATATCAAAAATTTAGTGATATAATTAATCAAGGTAGTTTACCATATACGGATGATTAATATAATTTTATTTAACTTAAGAAAATCTTTTAGTTAAATATATATAGAATGAATTTTTCCCCTGAAGATAAAAAATTTGGAGATACTAAAGAAGATGAATATCAAGACGCAATTAGCAAATTTATTGGTAAACCAATTATTAAGACAAAATATAAATTTTGTTACTATGATTACTTCACCGAAGATAACAAGACCCGCATTGAACTAAAAACTCGTAGAAACTCTTATAATGCGTATGATAAAACGGTTATAGGTTTAAGTAAAATAATTAATTGTAGTAAGAACCCTGAGAAAGAGCATCTCTTAGTTTTTGGGTTTACTGATGGGTTGTTTTATATTTGGTATGACTCATCTAAGTTCAACGACTTTGAGATTGAGGAAAGAATAGTTAGAACTTACCTAAATAATGGTCAAGGACATTTAGTTAAAAATATAAAGATACCAGTTTCAGAATTAACTAGATTATAGAATTTTTCTTTTAAGTATATATAAGAAAAATGAAATATAGTTATTGTTTCTTTAAAGAACGTTATTATAAAGCAAATAGTAATAATAATCATTACGAGTGTTATGTTAATGGTAATATTCACTGTATTTTAAGTTATTGTGAAGAATCTCAAAAGCTTAATCTTATGCGTTATAGCTTGGGTATTTTAGGGCACTCAGTTAATCCAACTACACAGT
>LVLI01001245.1:0-23533 GCA_001687465.1 Halocafeteria seosinensis
AATCAAGAGTTCAGTACTCTTTTGGTATCTTCGGATTTCACGAAGAGCCACGGTACCAGGGCGATAACGGTGAGGCTTCTTCACTCCTCCAGTAGCTGGGGCACTCTTACGAGCTGCCTTGGTGGCCAGCTGTTTCCTCGGGGCTTTACCTCCGGTGGATTTACGAGCAGTCTGTTTTGTACGAGCCATTTTGCTTGTATTGTTTGACGCTAAGAAAATAAAATTACTTCCTTAAACTTTTGAAAGGTTGGTAATCTCTTTCAACTCTTGCATATTCATATATTGTTGTGGTTGGATATTCTTCCTCGTTTGAGCCACAGTTGTCAAAGTAGATATATGTGATCAGGTGCGCACAAAGGCGTCGTTTCGGATGGGGACACACCTCGTTTTCCGCTTGAAATCCTCAAACAGCCACACGAGCATCCCTTACCTCATTTATTAATCATTAAAGAAACTGAATTGAGAAGAAGCAACTTCTAGCTCTCTGTTTTCGAACAAAAAAATCATTTGCAAACAAAATGTCTGGCCGTGGTAAAGGAGGCAAAGGCCTTGGAAAGGGTGGCGCTAAGCGTCATCGCAAGGTATTGCGTGATAATATCCAAGGAATTACCAAGCCCGCTATTCGTCGTTTGGCCCGCCGAGGTGGTGTCAAGCGAATCAGTGGACTGATCTACGAAGAAACCCGCGGTGTCCTCAAAGTATTTTTGGAAAACGTCATCCGCGATGCTGTCACTTACACCGAGCATGCTCGCCGTAAAACCGTGACTGCACTGGACGTTGTCTACGCTTTGAAGCGCCAAGGCCGAACCCTTTACGGTTTCGGTGGTTAAACAAGGTGTTCAAGTCACCTTATCTAACCATCTTAGCTATCCCAAACGGTGTTTTATAAACACCACCTATTTTGCTAAATAAGTGCTTCTTACAAAGTACTGTTTTTTCTTAATTTCAAAATACCGGTCGTACATTTAATTTTAAGTCGGTCGATACCTTCCTTCGGTCAAGTGGATAATGCGCCAGCAACTGTCGAGCAATTGAACATATCACTGCCGTGGCCATAATTATAAATGCGCTTCAACTTCATAGGACGAGCTTCGAAATGCTCATAGCAAGGATATCCCGACTGCTTCGCAATATCCTGGTTCTCAAATGATAATTCCGCAGCAGTTTCAGCAGGCAAAGAGTATACCATTGTTTGGCATGACATTGTTGCGCGGCTTGTTCTAATATTGCTCCCACTGTGCCTCTCAGTTGTGCCAAGCCCGAACAAGGAGTCATCCGATACTATAGGGATATCAACATTGCGTCTCCCACACTCGCATTTTATGAAGTGGGCCATGCTTCCTTTCATCAAACTACTGTTCGTTGCTAAGAAGAGTATAGGCGAAGATTCCTGCCCATCCAGGATGGTAGCAACTCGTGACTTTAAAGAAACTTGATCTAATATGACGTCCACGCTTTCGTTTCGTTCAGAAACACTCAATAATTGCCCTTTGTTTTCAACTTTTTCCTGCCAGTAGTCATTTATCCACGTGAAATTCGTTTCTGAGAAGTGAATTAGTTTCTTTGCGGACTGACAGGCGAATACTATAGACGGGGCAGAGTTCCTCCCAGAAAAATACCTGCGAATTCCACCAATATAAATTTTTTCATCGCCACTTACATACGTTCAAGAAATACATAGCTTTACCTGTTAAAACAATGTAGCATATCTAATGACCAAGGGTGAGGTTCCGTTGTTACCAAAACGATGCGATGCTTCTGCAATTTTTTGTCTAAAGACGCTAACGCATCCGCCAATGAATTTGGGCCTCGATCAGACAGTAGACCGCTCTGGTATTTCCTCGTGAAGACACAAGAGGGATATGAGTCCTTATTCTCCCTGTCGAATATGCTGCGTAACGGGATGAAGTGGTCGCATTCAGCACATAAATGTGGCAGTGTGGGCGAGGAGAAAACTGTGACTACCTCTGAGCCGGAACAAAGCTGCCACTGTACAGCTCCAGGAATATATCCACCATCGCAAGGACGTACAAAAAGCATGCTAAAAACGCGTTTTTCTACAGATTCCGCTATCCTTGCAATTTGCAGCGGATACCTTTCACCGCGATTCACTACTGTAACACATCTTTGAAACGCGAAAACATCGACCGGAGCGAAATTGGCCTGTGGCATCGACGTGTTTTGCATTCTCTTCTCAGATTGACTGGTGGTCCCATTCATGTCCGTGTCATCTTCTTCCGTTGTATGGCCACTAGTGGAGTCCTTCGAAAACACGAGGAACCCATTCACCAGACTAGCATTTCGTGTCACAAAGAGATCTTCGTCCGTCTCCTTGTTCTCTCGGGGTTGCATCCCGATGCTAACATACTCTTGCATGAAGGCAATTGCCGCTTGCTTGACAGGTCGTGTCATCAGTATTTCGCCATCGAATGTCGGTTCCTCCAAAGCTCTTCCCCCAGTTGCCGCCTTTTGACGTTCAGCCTCTCGTAGGAAGAAAGGCACCCCCACGGCACCTTCTGGCGTAGAACAGAGTATAGCATCTATGGATTGCGGTGGTATCAGGTACGCTGCTGGACAATGCCACTGAATACGCTGTTCGGCTTCATTCCAGCTGGGCCATGCATGGCACTCGATCAGGAGACGTCGTCCATTACACTCCACGATCTCGGGACCATCTACGCTGTCGTCCGTGTCCAACTCACTACTCATTGCCTGTTCCAAAGGACATGAAGTAAAAAAATTTGAATGTGACAGCACAGACAGCAGTGTGTACCAATACAACCGCCACGGAATACACAGTATCATACACTGCGAGTTGGTCAAGCTTCAGTTGTGGTAGCGCTACTGAAGTTTCGTGAAATATTCGAATGCGACTTCCACAAGCATAGCCAAATATGAAGACACGTGTATTTCTATGAGGGGTGTATTCCGTATATGTGAGAGTTAGAGTTGTCTATTGCAGCTGAGAATCTCGAAAAGGACCTCATGTATGTTCATCTGTCAGGAAGGACGTTCGGGAAGCGTATTGAGCATGCTGCGCGCATAGTTCAATTCCATGAGAGGCAGTGTGCTCTACGGTAGCCTCTACCTGACGACACGGGCGAGTTCAACTTCTATACCTTAGTTGGTAAGGGTCGAAAAAGGCAGGATAAAAATTTCCTACCATTGTTGGAAGTGTTTCGTTAGATAGCCATAGTATCTCAAGCTTCTTGGGACATTACGCTGCCGAAGCTGGAACAACGATGATTAAGCATAACATAGTATTTGGGGACATTCGACGTTCCCAGAGTTCAACCCGGTTAGCCCTCGCGGTTCATTGGGAGTTTGGAAACCCGAGCAATGCTGCTCTTGTCCCTGGAGCTAATCATATCTGATTGGTTCCATCCAGTAGCTACCAATTAGTGCCCCCATTCATTTTACCCTGCCGATACACACAATGACATTGTGCACTCCCCATAAAACGTCCCACACCGTGTGCCACACGACAGATTCGTCTTTTCCTGGTTCGCACCATGTAGTGCCACTAAAGCGATCAGCCTCCTATAGTTGTCATTGGTCGATGGATATCTCTAACATCTGATGATTCTGAAGATTTATTTGTTGGATTATGCAGAGCGTCGGATATGCCGAAACGATCCCCAAATCCCCCAAGCATCTTGTGCTTCCTTCCAAGGGAACCATGTAGTATCGATAGCAATTCTTCACGGCTTGCGCCAGACCTTAGGGGATCTCGCAAGTTCGTTTCGTCCGTGCCGAAAAGACAAGTCTGCATAGATTGTAAAATTGTCGAATGCAACGATTGAACGTCAGATATAGCAACAGCTGTGTACTCACTTTGAGGAACCCGTCGGCAGTAAGGCGAATGCGGGTGCATCCACCGCAGAAAGGCTTCGACATAGACGCGATGAACCCGACAGTTCCGCTAAAACCCGGAACCTGCCATTCGACGGCAGTGGAATAGGGATCCGTGGACTGTAGAAGAAGAAGAAGAAAGTATATCAAAGTAAAACGGCAGTGACGTAAACAAGTGTTGACGTACGATTTTCTGAATATCCGGAAACTCCTTTTGTATCCGCTGGAGTTGCTCAGAGTACGAAATGAAACTCGGATCCTCCCAGTCATTCGCAGCAAAAGGCATAAATTCTATGAAGCGAACGTCCACCGGTAGATTTCCTGTGATGCATAGCGCCATAGAGATTCAGGCGCATCTTCCAAGCGCGCAAATAATTAGTACCACATACGAGTATACTCCACAAAATCTAGAAGTTCATCGTCGTTCACGTTCCTCATGAGCACAACGTTCACCTGAACAATATAGCGTAACACAATAATAATACTCTTTCCCATACAAGGAATGTACTCGGAGCGAAGACAAAAGCAGCTTACCTTCACCGATTCTAGTCGTCCCAAATGTTGGATCGCGCTTTCAATAGCATGCATAGTCTTATCATGGGCAGCTTGAGGCCTCCGAGAGATATACGTAAAGCGATCCCTTTTGAGAGTGTCAAGACTGATATTGATATGCTTCAGGCCAGCATCTACCAGGGGCTGTAGTTTTTTTTCAAGAGTGACACCATTCGTTGTAATCCCTATGTTTGTGATGCCTGTACCGAACATCGAGTGCAGTGTAGTATCGCGGGAGTGAGCCTTCTGCCAGTCAGCTTACCTGTTTGCTTTACTGTRTCCTCCACAATCCGTGCAATATCTGGACGCACGAGTGGTTCGCCTCCCGTGAACCTTACTTTGTTGACACCCGCCGATGCAAAATGCCGAATAAGTTCGATGAGCTCCTCGTGGGAGAGGAGTTTCTCCTTTTCTGTGAGGTCTACTCCATCTGCCGGCATACAGTATTTGCAGCGGAGGTTACATTTCTGCAATGGAGATCTCACAAGGGTACTCTGGTTAAACACTCAAGAAGGAATACTGGCAAGTATATGCTTACATACCTCAGTAAGAGAAACGCGCAAGTAGGTGTGTTTCCGGCGAAACTTATCATACAGATACTTGTCTGAAGACGGTTTCGGCATTCCTCTTTCGGCATTTGTGGTGTCTTTTTTCGGAGCGGTGCTGCGCTCAACCGAAGGAACAGCTTGAGGTCCGAAAAAGGCGGCAATGTCCTCTGCAGGGTCCCTTGAACGCAGTTTCTTCCAGGCTTCCTCGCGGCGACTGCTGCGTGTGGACTCCGAAGTTGCAGTTGTAGCGGGTGCAGCTTGCGCTGTGCTCATGACTCGAATTCCCCTCATCATACACATGCTGGCAGTAGCACTGTATAGCTTATGTGAAGACATGTCGGCACCGCCTGTAGCAGGAAGCTGAGGTCGACGGCGGCATTTGGAGGCGATAGAGAGGGTTTGTCGTCTCATTTCCGGTATCTATGCAAAATATCAATGACTCCTGTCATGTCAGAGCCCAAGGAGGAGGGTAGTGGAGGTGGAGGGAAGATGAATATACAGTATAGACAATACAGAGATGATAATGATCTGCCCAAGATCATGGAACTCGTGAGTATGGACCTTTCGGAGCCCTACACCATATTCACATACCGCTATTTCATACACAACTGGCCCTCTTTATGCTATTTAGTACGTGGCAAGGCATGATATAGGACTTTGCCTGCTGCTATGACTTCCTTACTGTGTTTATTTGTCTCCAGGCAATGGATGGAGAGACCATTATAGGGACGATTGTATGCAAGGCGGAGCGTCATAAAGGCAAGATGAGGGGGTATATTGCCATGTTGGCCGTCTCCCATGAATACCGCAAGCAAGGCATTGGGAGCCATCTTGTCAGTGTAGTGCTCTCTCAAATGGCGCAGTCCTGTGACGAAATCGTACTGGAAGCGGAAAGCACCAATAAGGGAGCTCTTCGACTCTACGAAAATCTAGGCTTTTTACGAGCGAAACTGCTACCGAAATATTATCTCAACGGCAATGATGCGTACCGACTCAAACTGTGGCTCCGATGAGGTTAGACAGGGAACGGAACTCCATGAGGATACTCTAAACTGAGAAAGAATGAGAAAATTGTAGTTGTACCATTTAGTACTTGACGCCTTTAACGTAGAGAGAGTTCCCCGAGGGCACCAAACCCCTTTGTAAAGCGCTCTCCCGAGCTTGCTGGCTCGCAGCCTGGACAGCAGCCGCCAAAGATTCGGATTTGCCACCTAGCTTTTGGTTATTGTCACTCGTTTGCGCAGTGTCTGACGCCACGCTGCTTGGTTCACCCCATCGGGTACGGCGCCGCTTCCGACCCTGGGTTGACTCTGTGTGTTCGGAACTTCCATTCGCATGTTTAGGGGATTTCTCTGTATGTTGCTGTTCGAGTAGTCCATGTGATGCTTTCTGGAAAGAGCTCATAAAGTCTGAAGCTGTTCTCGCCTGAACTTGCTTTTTCATTTGTCCCTGGGCGCTATGCTCCCCGGAAAATACACCTGTGTAACCTGTTTCTTGATGCGTACTCAACTGTCCTCCCGTGTTAAAGCTGGCAGTTACACTCTTCATCCCCAATGTTGCCTGTCTCGAACCTACACCTCCCGTGTCCGCAGAAAATCCAATTCCTGCAGTCTTTGGGACCAGAGAATTGTCACTACCTCGAGTTCCTTGTACGCGCCTACTGGTTCCATCTCTATTTCTGGTTGCTCGAAATTTGGAATCGGTCATAGCTAGTTTTAGCAGTTCGTCCGGAACGCGTTGCTGTGAATTCTCAAAGTGTTTCACGAGTTCTCCAGCAAACCATGCCTCTGCACGGGTCACAAGGCTATGCGCGAGTCCAGGATTATAATCGTCAGAGGATTCACCTGCTAATCGACCTGTTCGGCCGACTCGGTGGATGTGGGTATCAATTTTGCGAGGGGTATCATATGATACCACTGTCTGAACCAAAGGGATATCGAGACCTCTCGCAGCGATATCCGTAGCTACTAAGACCTGTACGCGTGATGAAGCATTGTCTACACAGCTCTATTTCGTGAGACAATTATCGAGGGGGCTTACTTGAGCGTTTCCTTTCTTGAATGCACCAACGATTTTTTCTCGGTCTTCTTGATCTTTGTCTCCATGCAAGGCGACCGCCCTCTGAGAGGCTGAGAGCGTCGGAGCAGCGGACGCCACGACAGCTCCCTTCTCAGAAGATGGCGTTGGGGATTGAGTTGTTCTGGTAGCAGCATTTCTTTGACTAAACCAGTTGCTTATGCTGGTTGCTAGTTCTTCAGCACCTTCTTTTGAATTGACAAACACCAGTAGTCTCCCGCGGCCCGTTAATTCCGTAAGATGGGATTCTAACCAAGGCCATTTTTCAGAATTGTGCTGAAGCACCCACGCATGTTGCTCAATGTTTGGGTTCGCCGAGCCCTTATTTCCGATAGTTATCCGTACGGCGTCCTCTGGACAAGGAAACATCCAGACAGTATTCTATTGATATGTGCAGCGTGTGCCAACGAGAGAAAACTTACTCTGTAAATTTTGCCGCGCTAGCTTTTCCACTCGGTGACGAAACGTGGCAGAAAACATGACAGTTTGCCTGTCTGGGCGGATGTTCCGCAAAATCGACACTACTGACTTTTCAAATCCCATTTCCAACTGTGTTTTCATGGGCGAAACCAGCTTCATGATCAACATATTTAGCCAACATACAAACACACATACACCCGCCTCTTACCATTTTGTCCGCTTCGTCTAAAACTGCCATTGTAACTCTCTGAAGGTTGGTAGCCTTGTCCTTGATTAAGTCTACCAGCCGCCCCGGAGTTGCTACGACAATCTCTGGGCTCGCTTGCAGCGCCTTCTTTTGCTCCCAGCGACTTGCTCCTCCGTAGACTGGTACCACTTTAAGATCATATACTTTAGCAAAAGGCTTTATAGTCTGGTATACTTGCTGCACCAGTTCCCTTGTGGGAACCAGTATGATGGATATTGGGCCCTCTCCACTTTCAATAACCCTTTGGTCAATGCAGTGAACGCAAACAGGCCAACCATACGCAAGCGTCTTGCCCGAACCGGTCATAGCTATTCCTATCATATCTCTCCCACTCATAATGATAGGAAGAGATTGCGCTTGAATCGGTGTAGGTGTTTCGTAGCCATGTCGAGCAATAGCATCTCGCATTGGCTGTTTCTCAAAATAGACTTGTTGTTTACAACAAACGTGACGAAACATCGGGTAGTAGGTACCATCACAATTGCCATCCAAGGACACTAACCTTATCTAGCCCCGATTGCAAGAATTCACTAATCATGTGTGGAACCTTGGGTCCGACGATCTCGATGTTGTGTTGCCGGCGTCTCAAAGCGACATCGGCTGCCGACAGATTCTTGATAGCTTCTGATACATTATAGAAACACTTCCGAAATGGTTCATAGTCTATCTTGGAATGATCCACGGGAGGAAGCAGGAATTCACTGTGTCCGCTCAACGACGAAGCATCCTCGGCGTCTTCTTCTGAGAATCGATCTGCCGAGGCACCACACACATATTTACCTCAAAGTCGAATGAACATGCGTGTATCACACTCTAGAACACGTACTGGATGATTTAGCAGCCTTCTTGGCCGCCAGTCTCACATCAGCATCAGAGTCCTCATTCGACTGCTGTCCTTGCATTCGACGAAATCGAATCAATTCAGCATTGGCATCCTGTATACATACCATATTCACTGTGTATATACGGGTGCTGGGTGGAGGAGACATTGAGCACTCACGCGTTCACGGTCAAAGCCTTCTCCGGCTGTATACTCCTCATCCAGGTCCCGATGCAGCTGTTTCTGTTTAGTATGCACAGGGTTCTGGGCTGCACTAGCATTTGCACTTGCATTCGAGCCGAAAGAAGGAGTGTCCTCTTGATGCGTCTCCTGCTGTTGCTTTGTGACCTCTTCAATTTCGGCCATGAATTGTTCGAAAGGATCATCGTGAGCCATCTTCCTCCGGTTCAACCTCTTTACCTATTATTAGTAGTAAAAATCATGTGTACTATTACCACTGGGATTAGGGACTACTGGGTGCAACAATCCATACTAGATACCACCATAGGCGGAAAGTGTTGCGTGGAACCGTGACAACGCTAATTCAATCAACGGCGTACAACTACGCAGAAGGGGCTCAAACACGAGATCAGACTGACGTGGTGGCATTCATCCATACCGACGGAAACGGTACTTGCGCAAATAGTATGCAAATTCATTTGCATTCAATAACAAGTTATACGAGAAGTGAAGCAGACAAACGGTCTCGTTTGCACATGATAGTGTACCAAAGGGATAACCTACCTGGTGAGCCTCATTTGGGGAGTGGACTTATACCAAACAAAGCGAATCAAAAAGACGTAGGGGTTCTCGTGACTCGTCGCTGTCGTTGTCGTTGTCTTGAGAACCCGTCACCAAGTGCACGCGGGATGTTGCGACAAAAGCTTTTTTCAGCAGTTGATAGAAAGACGATATCGGCGCACGACAATCCGTGTCTCCACCACTGTGTCGGAGCAAGTGCTGCATTTCATTCTCAAGGTGCGAAGCCCATGACTCGTAGTCTCCAGAGACCGACTTGTCATCCAATTCGGCGATAACATCTCTAGCCCACAACAGAAATGGGTCCAAGTGGCTTTGAGGATCATTGATGCGAGAAAGAAGAGAAAATTGCTCGGTTGCCCATTTTGAATGGACCAAGGCCTTGATTAGCATTGCGCCCATGAATGTGTCACTACTCTGAGTATCCTGCTGCTGCTGGAACAGCTCTCTCACGGTATTGATGAATGTTGTCACATCGGAGTTTGAAGCGCCTGTAACAGCTATAGAATCCTTCAGCGTGCTAGAGCCAACAATATGACGCAGTCGTGGATGTCTCGCGTAAGAAGATACTTTCCTTTCGGCCAATGACTTAATAGGTACAATTAACCCATTGGATAGTTTCGTTTTGGTCACCTCCTCGCACAGTCGCAAATCCAGAGGATAACGATATTCCGTCGTCATTCGAACATGGTGCATTCGTTCAATGGGCGGTAGTAAACAAGGTGTAACCATCCTCGTAACTTTCAAGGACTCCGATTCTCCTACTTCTTCGGCCAGAAGGATAGTTGAGGACACTTCATGGAGAGTATCGCTGTCTACCGTAGCCAGGAACCGTCGTTCCACCGATAGGGCATATAAGTGCCTGGCAAACTGAGGATAGTACCGGTTATCATAACTCCCCGAAGGAAAAGGAGGCAAAACCGATATCAGCAAAGATGCAATCGATTCATTGTCGCGAGAAAACGTGGCACGTCCTCCACAAAGGCCCATCAGGCCAAATGCCATATTGTAACCAGTATGATGTCCATAAGCAATGTTCTTATCTGTCACGGATCGTACAGCACGAAGTATCCTCGTTGTAGCGACGTCGGCAGTGCCAGCCATCACAATACCGCAGGCAATGGAACATATGGCTGTGCAGTTTTCAGTAGTCCATCGATCGGGGCAAATATTGTGGATGCTAGCTTGAGAAATTTCAGAGAGAGATACTCCAGCAACAGAGGAGCGATAGGAGTTCAAGAACAAAGCAGTCCGATGACGCTGGAACACTGCTGGCTGCCATTCTGACATCCGCATCAAGTGAACCATAGCCAGAACGCTTATGCAGGTATCTCTCGCCCTGGAATCAGCAGTTCCTGCGAATCTCAGCGCTACACTGAGAGACAGCGCGGCCAATATTATACAATGAAGCTGTATGAGGCAGCTGAAGTCACCCCATATAATGCCCAACGAAGATAGAATTTGATCTATTGTGCTGCCCTGAAACTCTGGAGCCAAAACTCTGCAAATAATATCCATAATGCAACGAGGCATAGCCCTTTCTATCCATTCAGCAGTTGGCTCAATCGATGACCAGTTTATCAGGGATATAGATATTGTCCGCTGCAAAACGGAAAAAGGATGCATCTCTACCAGAGCCTTCTTGGTTGCCGGAAGTTTAAGGACTTCGCTTATGCTACGATCCTCCGTTTTCATGTACGCAAGACCCAAGGCAAGAGCAGCTGCAGGCGCTGTGACAGAAGCAGGGATGTAATTCGTGGACCGCGATGCACCTTTCTCAGCACCGGTATCTCCACCTAGAGGTGAATCCCAGTCATGGCCAAGTTCTAACAACGAGGTCAGACGTTCAACCATAGCCGTATCCAGAACCGATGCTTCAGATACGGACGTGTGTTTCCCGCTGTCACTCGATAGGTTCATAAGACCAAAAGCTGCTCCACAAACGAAAGAATACGCATAACTCTGATATTTTTCCTTCCCACCCGCAGGTTGGAGCGGATACTTTCCAATCTCAGACAGAACAAACTCAGACATCAACCTGTGCCTCGACGACTCGTAGAGGTAGCCCAGGCCTAAAATAGCAGCGCATTGTACTTGCTCGGGTACCTCGATGTCACCAGATCCTCCTGGGATAGCTGCGGGAAGGTGCAGAGTCAACGCTTTGTTAACGAGGGTATTCAACGACTTTCTGTAGGAGACAGCAAGACCCAGCAATAAACCAATTGTGGCACCTGCAAGCATTCAGAAGATCGTAAACAAAGAGGATAGCAATGAACGCAAGGTGGTGCAACGAACCTGGGTGTGAGACTGAGAGGAGATCATAAATGTCCATTCTCTCCAATGACGTTAACAGCCCCTGTGAATAAAACGCCGTCTAAATCAATGCCTAAAGTATTACCGTTAGCTGGAAGAACTTACCTTAAGACCAAATCCGAAAAAGAGACCACCAGCAGCATAGTTCATCCCACGTTTCGGTATGTGCGCGAGCAACCACGACCGTAAGTATTGTCGATTCTTTAGAATGATTTCAAAGTTACCTCCGTCACCGCTGGTGGTGTTCCTGGAAACCTCAGTACGCAGGTCGATCGTGTCGCACGATGCCACCCGAAGTCCTGATGCAACGCCGTTATGAAATTCCGGCCAAAGCGTTAGGCGCTGGGATTTTGAAACCATATTGCCTAAATCTAAGTTGACCACAGAACGTTCGGGCAGTAGTTTCGCCGCAACAGTGAGCGGGGGGATTGGTATAGTATCCGCCATACTAGGTACTACAGAGCCGAAAGTGACCATTCCTCTACCAACACAACACGCAATAGCCCGACGACCTAGAAGAAGAAGGTGTTTTTGCTGAAGATGAGTCCACTTGTGGTCATCCAACTCCGGGGGGCGCTCTAGTCTGGTAAGCTTTGGACGACTGGTCCTTAGAGTCGAACATATTTCCTGTAGCCTAGTGTCCTGGGGAAACCTGGTCGAGCCTAAGTGGACAGCTAAGTCTAAACCGTCAAGATCGGATTCCTTCTTGTGCTTCAATAATTGTGCGGCAGGTTGCTCAGCAGGTTCCTTGTTCAGAGTTGTACCACGAGCCTCATGAATACCGAGAGAAAAGCCCGTGTGGGCTCTTCCGATACCAGGAGGTGTCTTTAGGGAAGATAATTGGGTCGCCAAAGTAGATGGCGCTAGGATAAAATTCCGAGATAGCCGTACATTATCTCCATAAAGGGTCTGCAGCAGTCGTATATCACCGCGAACCGAATTATGCCCCTCTTTATAACACCTCAAAAGTTCTTTCCTTGAAACACTCTTCACATCTGAGATCCAATGAGACACTTGCATATCCATTCGAAATAAACGGTTACCAATGATACTCAGGGGCGCCCAACATGCTCGCCAGTCGTTTGCCAAGCACTGAAATGAAATCAACTCTTCACGTATGCATTCATCAAGCGAGCTGTCTGTACCCTCGTCTACTGTGTGCGGCACCGTTAGGTAGCGCGGCGGAAATACTGTGGTACCCAGGAGCAACAGTTGTCTCAAGCAGTTCCGCAATAACGAAGATCCACCGCTAAGCAGGCATCCTCTAAGGGAAGTGATAATAAGACCGAATGTCAGCCTGCTTATTCTGATACCCACAGTGCCCTCATTGCAGCGCATAAGGCGGCGGCAAGATGAGCAGTAGAAGTGCGAGATAAGCGAGAGGACATTCGCCGAACTATGACGCTCAACCGAAATCTTACAATTCACTTGTTGCGTTTGACTTGGATCAACGCGGTAGCCCTCTGTCCCATGGAAAAGAAACTTAACAGCTCTGCAAGCACTGTTGTTTTGTCGCTTCCCAAAAATCGTCGAGCTTGTGGACCAGGGCAAATGCAAAACGTTACCACCAGTGGTACTAAGAGCGTATGTAAACCCTTGCAATATTCCCAGTAGCCAATCCCAGGTATCGTCAGTCAGAGCTGTTCCTTGGAATGTCGGTATATAGATGGGCACCTCTGCACCATCCCTCGAGAATGTGAGCTGTATGCCCGAAACACCACCTTGATGCCGCTGTAACAAGACTACGGTAGCAATTGCTACCACACACGTTAAGAATACTTCCCTACTAAAGCTTAACTCGAGATCCTTCTTTACTGGGGCAATGCACTGAGAAACCTCATCAATTGCGCCTTCCAATATTTCAGGGGAAATTCCATCAAGATCCGCAGAAACCAAGCAGATGCTCCGCCCATTGACAACTAGCTCAACCATGGACGTTCGATAGACTACGAAAGCGTGTATTTCCGAGGTCTCCCCCACAGAAAGCGGTTTAACGAGGGCATTTGTACGTTGGAGCATCATGCCATCATGATTCAAAGCATTGATTCCACTCTCCCTAAGGCGGATGCAGCATAGTTCGTGAGAGCTTGTGGTACTTTGAAAGATAAACGACAGGACAACGCTGTCTTCCAATTGTGAAACGTATACTTGCATCAATGGGAGATGAGGAAGCGTTTGCACGCTTTCAGCCCACATACAAGATATAAACAGCTCTGGAAAAAGACTCTCTTGGGTCTCCTGACTTGGAGACGGAGAGTAATGGTTTCCTGTTGTCCGCGTTTTCGTGTGAGATGAATCACCATCGGTAATTTCGATTTTGTCCAAAGGTAAATCGTGGTCGTCTGTGTTAAAGGGAGCAGTTTCACCGCTTTCTTGACAACCGGGAAAGTCGATACGCTTCTGCAAGGATGCAAAAGCAAGTGTAGATTTCCCCATTTCCGATTTTTTGTCTGAGGAGACAGAGGCACGTTTTTCCTGTTGGGACTCCCCTCTCCGGACTAGTGATAGTGTTCGGAGGGGTGTAGTTGCCCCAGCTCCAACGCCACCATGAGTAAAACACATGCGTCGACTTGAGCTGCCAATAGAAGAAGAGAGTTCATCATGCAAAGCATTCATACTTTCGTGGCTAGTGGCTCTGTGATCCCTTGCAGTGCCCGTGTCCGTGCCCGTAGTATCAGGACCAAGTTGTTCAAAAGACTCGAGCCATTGAATGGCGCGATCTTTGGACGCTTGCGATACTTCACGGGAAAGATAAGATGAGTCTCGTAGAAGCCCCATCAGAGGTAGTAATGTGTCAACTGGTTTGTGCAGAAGAGACATCCGAATCTTCCAGAGACAAAAGCGATTTGTACGAACATTGAAAGAGAGCAGCAAGTTGTGGGACACAAGAACTTCGACGAGGACCTCATTTGTATCCCAGAACAGTTCCACCAGAGGTGCTGCGGGAAGAAACTCTTCGCGGGAGCTCCTTTTCCGGGATGGTGTACGGATACCCTTGTGTACTTGAGTACTTGCCGCGGTTGTAACATCCTGATGCCCTGTTAAGGTTTCATGGTGAGCTGATTCTGATGATGTGTGAGAACTTCGTTGTTCCGTTTTCTCTGAGGAAGAGGAGGAAGCTAGCGGACCCCCATGCTGCCTCTGTAGAGGGTATTGCGTGTGTCTCTCCTTCAAAATGGCTTGAAAGCAGGCACTACTCTCCCACTGTTCCTGAAGTCGGCTCAACGGCTGCTGTTGGAGGATTGCCACGGGTTTAGGCTCATCATAGGGGTGAAACAGAGATAACAGGGGTGGTCTTCCATTGGCATTATTGCGAATTCTTTTATCCTCAATGTCCTCTGGTCCTTCCTCTGTACGGGCTCCTGTATTTTCCAGCGTAAGAGGATGACAAGTTTGATTTGAAATCAGCAGCCCCACTCCCAGAGACCACAATTGTGTACATGGGAACGGCAATGATGCATAGTACAAGTTCCCTGAGTCGCTAATGACTTCTATGCAGTCCCATTCATCCTTCGAAACGACTCCAGGGGATGGGAGGGAAGAGAACGACGAGATAGAGGTGAGACGGCATTGACAGGACTCCCAGGGTTGCTCGTCATCTTCATGCAAAGGGAATTTCGTTTCCACCGTCTTTGACATCTTTTATTCAATATACAACTATACAAATGAAGTTAACACACATCGACAACAAGTACCAACAAACATACTATCAAACGAAACACAGCTTTAAGAGACTGGTTGGGGGTACGGTACTTCAAGCTGAGCGGTAGCTTGAGGACTCAGAAGTAAAGAGTGGTGCAGTGGAAAATGGGGAGTGCAAACTGCAGTACGAAGAAGTTCTGAATGTACTCAAGACATCTTCTGCCTCTCTGGTACAACTTGTGGTTCTCGACTCTCTGCTATCATGGATCCTCATTTTCCTTCTTATTCTTGTGTGCTGTGTGGAATCCGGACCGCTTCTGGTCACACCCCCACACATGTGAATCTTGGTAGTCGGTCGTAGGAGGAATACTAACATTGGTTAAAGATACCAGATCTGCGTTCCAACGACCGCATCACCTAGGGACACAGCTGTACCTCCTTATGCTTCTCTTCGCTCAGTTGTTGGTTGGTTGGTTGGTTTAGTTACGCAGTTAGGTCATTAGGAGCTCAGGCAAATATTTCCTTTGTAATGTCCGAAATTCAGGCGAATCGCAAACTGCAAAAATGGTTTGCTTACTTGGTCTGTGACCTACAACTGGGACAAGTTCTCCAGCCTGACACTCCAGGATCTTGCCCGCCAAGGCCGAGCTGGAGTCCGTACAATTGTACGTCGTCCATACTCGCGTTGCTTTTGACTTGTTCAAGAAGCCGAGCGATAGGTATGGTTATCAGACAGGATGCCAAACGCACTTACTGTCTCTCTGTGCCCCATTATGGATTCGATGGCAGCTGAGCGAGGAACGAGTCAGAGCCCGTGCGGACGTTAGGCACGCGTCGAGCTGCCAGCGGCTGATCAGCATGCATACACATAAACCAGGAGCCTAACTTTCTCATCCGACAGAGTCCACTAAGACAATTAGCCATAGAAGAATAGGCCTGACGCAACAGAGCATTCATGGTGCAGAACACTCCGGCCTCAAAGACCCAGGCTGGGACGGTGCAGAAATCTGGAAACTGCTTGGACTCGCAAAACTTTAAAGTTAGGTCGTGAAAGAAATGAAAAGAAAAATAGAAGAAATCTCTCTCGTATGTTTTCTGTTTGTTCCCAACACCATCGTAGGCTGAGGGCGACTCGCTGTGTCACTCGCAGCGCGGATTCCAACGGCTGCTGCCGGGACAGCCACAAGGTCGCCCGCGACAAGTTGCCGGCCACAGCGTGGAAGAGCACTGTTACGACTCTTCGTACAAACGTAATGAGCACGTGGTTGAACATAAGTATCACCATGTACATCATAATGTATCTTCCCTACTAGTGCCAGTCCGTGATCGTTTATGACTGGTTGCTGTGTGACGTGAGGTACCCGCGCTTTGTCGCACGCGGGCAGAGCTCGGGGCCGGACAGTTATCGTTCGCTAGTGCCGACCGATAGCGTAGAACATGTGCGAGATTCCGGTCCGTGCAAGGCTGTACATACATGACATGATGTCTCACATCATACTCGGACTGGCTCAGCCTGCGTGGCGCTAGTGGTTGCACAGCTTATGCATGGGATTTACGAACTGGGCAGTGATTACGGCTGTCTGTATCACGCGGGCGAAAGCTGTTCTGAGACGGTGTTCTCGCACATGTTTGCCGAGGGCCGCCCTGGGCCGGACGGTTTCCCCAGGTGGTGCCCGGGATCCCATGCCAAGAACGCGGCTTCCGTTGGAAAGATATATGTTGCATGGATTGTCTCAAAGCAACTGTAACTTTGCGGCTCCTGAGGCAAAAAAGCTCGACACATAAGTCAAAACGGCTTCTGTAAAGCGAAGCGTGGAAACTCTAGTATTCTTGGGTTGTTTCCTCTTTCCACCTATTGTTCGTTGGCCCTCTCGACCCCAGGTTCTGTTTCTTACTTACCACGCTACAAACAATGAGAACCGTTGCCACACAGGAGATAGCAGCAGTAGCTCTTTTGCTGTTCGCAATGCAATCTACTTGGTAAGTCCTCGTCTCTTCTGTCCACCTTTTTTGTCTGCCTCCTTCGATGTCCCTCGACCAACTCCCCAGGTGCATGGGCACTGACTCTGTCCGTGGACGCGCCGCAAGTTGGCCGAGGGTGGGGTTTGTGCGTGGTCAAAACTTCAGCGTCCCGTGTTATCAGACTGTCGGTGGTGTTTTTCATCCTCGGCATTCACACCGACTGATCTCAGTGGACGCGTCGCAAGTTGGCCGAGGGTGGGATTTTGTTGTAGTCAAAACTTTGGTGTCCCGTGTTATCAGAATGTCAGCGGTGTCTTTCATTCTCGGCATTCACGCCGACTGATCTTTTTAATGTATTTTCTTCTTGTTATGCAGCCTTGCAGACTCAACTCCGTAAGTTCCATCCACATATCCACATGTAATTGTTTTGCTAGATTTTTCCTACTGTCGCGCTTGTCCATGTTCAGAACTCCTTCACCCACCGGGACTCCCACTGTGACACCCACTGTTTCCCCAACGGGTAGCCAAACTCCGTCAATTACTCCTACGAACACGAACACACCCACCAGCACACCTACTCCAACTCGCTCGGCTACGCCCACTGCGACTGTCACTAAGACACCCACGTCGAGCTTCACGCGCACTCCTAGCCAGAGCAGCACAATGACTGCAACGGCGAGTGTGACACCAAGTTCGACCTCGACCTCTACCACTACTAGCACGCCCACCAGCACTGGCACTCCGAGTGAGACTCCCACCAGGACCCCTTCAGGAACTCACACCTCGTCGAGAACTCCGACTGTCACGAGAACTCCCAGTCAAACTCCCTCGCCTTCAGTTTCAAAATTCGTAACCAAGATTGGAGGATGCGATTGTGAAATGGACAGGGACCTCTTTCTTCGCAAGTGTACGCAATGTCCCGAAGATGTCGATGCGTCTAGCCGAGGCATAAGTGATGAGATCATCAATCCCATTGGCATCCGCAGAGGTGCATTTGATCATCCGAGTAACATTGGAGTCCGAACGATGAATCTCCAGCGGCTAGGTCTGAAATATCTCGAGCGAGAGTCTTTTAAGGGATTGGATACTCTTTCTACTCTGGACCTATCATCCAATAGTATCATTAGGCTTGAAGAATTTGAAGATTTTCAGGATGCATTGAGCGATGACGCGACTGCCGATCCCACAAATGATTCGAATCGTCCAGTGGAGGGTACAAGAGGCGTCTTCCTTGGGCTACGCAATCTCCGTGAGCTGTACATTGCGGACAACAATATCAACTTCGTGAGGAGCAATTCCTTTGGGGGATTAAAGCATCTGACGAAGTTGGATCTGAGCAATAATAATATTGACCTCTTGGGGAGCCCGTTCCTCAATCTTCGAAGCCTCAGGACCTTAGACCTGAGCGGCAACTCGATCCAGCGGGAGTACAGCCGCGGAAAAAGAGCAAACGACGGCCCACTAGGTCGAGTACTGGTGACCACCGACCTTCGTAAACTTGAAGAACTGTATCTTCAGGATAACGAAATTCCTCTCGATGAGACACTCTCTGACTCAGGTGATTTGCCATTTTCGCAGCTGCTGTCACTGAAGACTTTGGATTTATCAGGCAACACAGTAGTTGACAGGTTCATCAAATCAGAGAGTAAAGGGCTCTTCCACGGTTTGGATCAACTTGAAACGCTGAGACTGCGCAACGTTAGTTTTGCGGTGGACGACGAAGTCCCGGTCTCGCTGTTTGTTGCCACACCGAATTTGAGATATCTGCAGCTGAGCTACGGCGCGCAGAGCAAAATAGTACCTTCTACCTTCGATGGACTAGCGAATCTCGAAGAACTATATTTTGATAACTCGGGCATTAGCGAAATACAGCCTGAATCTCTCGCCCCGTTGCTTCATGTGCGGACAATAGATCTTTCTGAAAATCGAGTAAAGAAAATAGAAGCAGACACATTCTCGGAACTTCAGACGTCATTGCGTTACCTTTATTTGAAAGGCAACTCTATCAGCGACGTTGAGGATGGTGCATTTATGCCGCTGCAGAACCTTCTCCACTTGGATATGAGCAGTCAGGATGTTGTCTCCTTTACTATCGAAGAGGATATGTTCCAGGGTCTGGAAAACTTGCGGGAGCTGCTGCTTCACCATTCTAACATTGATAATGTAATGGCAAACGCGTTCGAGGCTGTCAGGTCATTGCAATTTCTTGATCTCTCCCATAATATGTTGAGTGATAGCACTGGAACGTCCTTTGAATACTTGAGAGGATTACGGACTCTAAATCTTAGCCACAACCGCTTTGTTGAGCCTTCTTCACTGTTTCAGGGTCTTCAGGACGGCAACCTCGAAGAATTGTCAATGGTGCACGCTTTCGACAGTAACGCTGGATCAACGAGATTGACGAATGAGCTTTTTTCTGGACTAGTAACGCTTCGTCGCTTATATCTAAGTGATAACATCTTTACCGAAATCCAGAACAACACGTTTGCTTCCTTGAAATCTTTGAGAGCATTAGAGCTCAAAGGAGTTGCTGGATCGGACACACTAGAAAATAGTGTTTTCACTGGCCTTCAGGCGCTTCAAGAGCTTCACCTTGCAGGATCTGGGTTTTCGTCCATTTCTGGCAGTCCATTTGCGGGCGCTGATGGAAGTCCTGCTCAGTTGATGCATCTTAACTGGGAAAATGGCAACCTTTCTTCTATCGCTAGTGGATCTCTTTTAGGTTTGTCTGGGTTGAGGGAACTGAACTTGGATGGGAACAGCATCCGCGTATCGGATCTTGGTGGAGGTGAAGCACTCGATGGTCTTTCCCACTTGGAAAAGCTTCAGTTGAATTATCAGCGAGTAGAGGAAGCGTCTACTCTAGAAAAAAACAGCTTCAAGGGACGAAAGAATTTATTAGAAGTGGAGCTCTCCAGCTCTGCAGTAGATTCCATCGAGAGTGACGCTTTCAGTGCGAGCGGGAATATCGAGCGAGTGGACTTGTCGCGTAATGCCTTGCCCGGTATTAGAGCATTTGCATTCCGTGGAGTCAGTTCCCTGAAGTATCTTGATCTGTCGAATAATCAGATCGAAGACATTGCTGACCTCGCGTTTCCGGACACAATCAAGCTACGGAGGGTGCACTTGGATGAAAATGCAATGTCGGAGTTTCAGCTCTCCTGGTTGAACAATGCTCCCGATATGGAAGAACTTGATATCTCCTCCAATGACATGAGCAGATTCATAAACGACGCTACCGATAGTAACTTTGAGCGCCTTAAAAAGCTGAGCCTCAACAACAATGAGTTAGGGATGCTAAACGCGAGATCCTTCTCAGGGTTCCCAAATCTGCAAGAGTTGGAGATAAATCGAGGCGGTGTCACAGAATTCGAAGTTGAGGCATTCGTCAACTTAGATTCGTTAAAATCAGTTTCGGCCAGAGGAGAGGGGAAAAACGAAAGTGGGACTCTGGCTTATCTGCATAACGTTGACTGGGAGACAGTACTGTCGATGGTGCCGGAACTGGAGTTAGAAGGCAACGCAGGATATTCGGTTTCGGACTGTCCTCAGCCAAAGCACGACCGACCTCTTCCTATACCTCAAAAAGACACTGAAACGTTCTGCATAAGAGGACTACCTACGGTGACACCCACTGTTACTCCCTCCTCAACGCCAAGCCCCTCGAATACCCCCAGCCCGACGGGAACACCCACCCAAACGGGTACAAAGACCCCCACACCTACAAGCACCAGTACTCCATCTCCTACGGGCACTAGCACTTCGACACCGACATCCACCAGCACCCCTACCCCTACCTCAACTGGCACACCGTCTTACACTGCGAGCTCGAGTGCTTCGATAACACCGTCCCCATCTTCATCCGGAACCAGTACCGCAACTCCTTCCTTAACCGCGTCGAGCTCACACTCTGCGTCGCCTTCGGTGACTTCGACTAACGCAGCACCTGATGGGGACACAGCAGCGGCGGCAGCAAGCGAACAAGACGATCTCTCTGGAGGGGAGGTTGCAACCGTTGTGGTCGCTGTTGTGGTCGTCGTAGCAATTGTCGCAGCTGCAGCAATGTTCGTGAGAAAATTGCGGAAGGGAAGAGAGGGTGCCATGGCGCCTCGCCAGCCGGAGCAGGAACAATTCCGTGAAGGCGAAGCCGCTTAACCATGCCTGCTGTTTCTTACCTTGACTAAAATATACACCTTTGGAACATTCCAAGCCTTCGTCCTTGTGTATGTAGATACGTACCGTCATCTACTGTTTACCGCTACCCGCACCACCAGATGTTGATACAGCGTTAGGGCACAGGCTGCGTAAATGATGAGTTTCTGACACGACAACATAGCAGAAGCCCGCAACATTATTTGTTTATTAAATTGATTATTCATCCTGTATCAAAATATCAGGAGGTGCCGCCGTTCTAGCGGTATCTCCCGGGGTGATCCTGCCTGTAGATTGTCTCCTACTACTGATAGAGGGGAACATACTACCGCGAGTTCTGTTGAGCCGTTGTTCTTGTAACAACTGATGACGACGGTTCGTCACATATTTCGTCAAAGATGCTGTAAACGCGACGACTATAAAAGCTGCGGAAATTGCAAGTAGATCCACCAGGGAGATGAGCGTAGAATTGGAAGCATCAACGGTACTAAACGTCTCAGGAAGAACCGCTCTCTGGAGATCTATGTCTGGCTCCTTTGACACGGTTTTGTTGACGTCAAGGAAAGACCCTAGATCTGATAAGCGTTGTTGAACTCCTAAGTACACTTCGCGTCGAATGCCCTTGTCTCTGAGCTTCTCTTCGATAGTCTCCAAGAGGTCTCTGACCTCAGTAACATCGGGGCTGCCATCGACCATGTTGACTGGCCTTCCGTCCAAAGTCCGTACGTCATCAGCGGTGGCGACGAATACTACTTCGACACTTACATCAGTGACGCTAAGAAATCTCAATGCCCCTTGTAACGATCTCCTTCGAGAGGTAGCAGTTCGTATGGATGATACACGACAGCTGTCTTCAATTTCCATCCCCAATGCGGAGCACCATAAACGACCAACGTCTTGCGAAAGAAGTTGAACCGCTTCAATTTCGGTAGAGAAGATTATATGCACGCTCACGAGAAAAGTTTCATCATCCGTGACAACATCTAATATCCTATCCGGAATCGGCTCAGGAGAGGGCGTTGGGGAAACTCGAACTCCTTTGGAAGTTGAAGGTGTCCTGGAAGAGGTTGGGGAGGAGGAGGAAGAAGGAGCAGAAGAGAGCGCCATGGGAGACGGGCTAATTCTTGACACAGACGAAGGAGAGGATGATACAATCCGCTTGGGGACAGTTTCACTTCCGGACGGAGAAGGGAAGGGACTTCCCGACAAACCACTATCGGACACAGCTACCAGCGCAGAGGGGCTGGGACTCAGAGTCAATGCCTCTGAGGCATTGGACACTGGAACACTTGTCGCACTGACTGTGGCAGTCGCATTGTGCCTCAAAACATCAACAGTACTGGTCGCGAAGGCGCTCACATTGGTACTTGGCGAGACACTAGCATTGTTCAGTGGAGCTGCGCTGGTCGAAGACGTCACGTTAGCTAGACCAGCTTCGGTGCGGCTTGCGAAAGGAGTGCTAGACACATTTAAACGAGAAGGAAAGAACGAGCTAGACCCTGAAGGAGATATCGACACACCACTTGCGGAAACATTTGGAGACGAACTCCTGTCAACATTCACACTCGCAAACGAGCTTCCTGATGCCCCTGAGGGCGAGTTACTTGGACTCGCCAGGGTCACACTGACACTCGCCGACCCACTACTACTCCCACTTATCGATGGCGAACCGGTACTCAAAATTGTTACGCTCGATGTCACACTCACACTACTGCTGCTGCTACTCGATGATACCAAGCTAGAGCTAGACGGGCTTGTTGTGATCGACAAACTTCCCGATGGACTTGTAGACGGACTCGCAGAAACACTCGGACTCGATGAAGAAGACATCGAAGGACTTGACGACACACTCAACCTGCTTGACGAGCCCATACTGACACTCGCCGATCCACTACTAGTCGAGCTTACTGATGACGAACCGGTACTCGAAATTGTCACGCTCGATGTCACACTCACACTACTGCTGCTACTCGATGATACCGAGCTAGAGCTAGACGGGCTTATTGTCATCGACGAGCTTCCCGATTGACTTGTAGACGGACTCGCAGAAACACTCGGACTCGATGAAGAAGACATCGAAGGACTTGACGACACACTCATACTGCTTGACGGGCTCATACTGACACTCGCCGATCCACTACTACTCCCACTTATCGATGGAGAACCGGTACTCGAAGTTGTCACGCTCGA
>LVLI01001264.1:0-21634 GCA_001687465.1 Halocafeteria seosinensis
AATTGACACTTGTCCGAAAGTCCAGAAGTTGTGTAGGGAGCCCCTTTTTGAGGAGCCAAAACGACCAAGCATTGGCTGGAACCTTCAAACCGGAAAAGATACCCCACTCCGAGATTTACCTCAGACGTTTCAAGCGATCTGCACGAAATAAAAGTTTTAGATACAACGATCAAAACAGTCGGGCCCTAATTTTGCCTCCTACTTGACTGATAAGTCAGTGCATTGCTGCTCCGAAGCACCAGCAGGACAAAATTCGACCGATTCTTTCCCGTCCGAAGAAACTTTACTGAGATCCAACGTCCCCTCGCAACTACCCGTCTCTCCCACCAACTTCCACTCTCGACTGCAAAAAATAAACATAAAAAAGCAAATTTCCATCAATCAAGTTAACCAAGTGTTATAGCGTGATCACCAACATCAACGCATCAGGCAACCCATCAGAACCATCTTCCTCTTCGCTACAGTCTCCTTCTGCAACTAATCCATCGAAGAGCATCTTCACCCATATGCAGGCGTCCAGGAATAACGACAAATAAACAACATACCACTCATTTGAAGCTGCCGATTCAAGTTGCTTTCATCCATTTCACACGTCTCCGAAAGCCCAGTAGTTGTGTACGGGCCCTGTCGATGGTCCACGATCATCGCACATTGGGGAGTCCCTTCGAACAGGAGTATATACCACACTCCGATACTTGTCTCGGACGATTCGAGGGATCTGCAAACGAGGCAGAAGTCTAAACGACTACGATTGAATGCCGCTGTGGTTCCTCCAGTTTGCTTACTTGATTGATAGTGTGGAACATTGGGCGACGTCAGTGGGACAAAACTCGACTGATCCTATCTTATCCGCAGAAGACGATTGGCTAAGCTCCAGCGTCGCCACACAAGTACCAGAATCTTCCATCTTCCATTGTCCACTGCACACACACCCAAACAATACCACGACTGTTAGCGACTGATCCATTTACGCGATTTGTCTACATACAGTAAGTCTTCAGGTAACTCTTCATTGCCTCCAGAGCCATCAGATCCGTCTTGGCCATCGTCCCCACAACTTCCTTCTGTGGAAACAACTCAACATACAAGGTTGCTATTCATTGGTTTGCGATACGTCAGTGTTGCAACATACTCGGCGTACCTTTCATTGGAATCTGCTGACCCAAGTTGCTTTCATCCATTTCACACGTCTCCGAAAGCCCAGTAGTTGTGTACGGGCCCTGTCGATGGTCCACGATCATCGCACATTGGGGCGTCCCTTCGAACAGGAGTATATACCACACTCCGATACTTGTCTCGGACGATTCGAGGGATCTGCAAAAGAGGCAGAAGTCTAAACGACTACGATTGAATACCGCTGTGGTGCCTCCAGTTTGCTTACTTGATTGATAATGTCGAACATTGGGCGACGTCAGTGGGACAAAACTCGACTGATCCTATCTTATCCGCAGAAGACGATTGGCTAAGCTCCAGCGTTGCCACACAAGTACCAGAATCTTCCATCTTCCATTGTCCACTGTATTAAAACCAAGGAGTACCATTACCATCTTTGTCAAGCTTTGACCTTTGGAGAATAAAACGGCATACGTCAACGAATCCGGCAACTCCTCTTCTCCGGAGCCATCCGACCCATCCTGCTGCTCATCTTTACAAGGTCCTTCTGTTACACGAAATCAGCACGAAAACTTCGTTTGCTGGACGCACAGCAACCATTGCGAGGCAATGATGCCTGACGTACTCGTCATTTGCAGCAGATTACCCATGTTTGGATTCTCAAGCTCACAGGAATCCGAAAGTCCAGTCGTTACGGGCCGGGTTTGCGCTTGGTCTAATAGCAACACACACTTTCCCGAGGCCTCAAATTGAACCAGGTAGGTGACTCCGTCGCTTGAGGGGGAAGATTTCACGGATCTGTAACGAGCAAACGACTTTAAGATGAACCCTAGCATTCAAGTGTATCTTTCCTTCGTACTTGATTGAAAGTGTAGAGCAGTCTTCCGAAGCGAAGCAGTATTCAATTGTTCCTTTACCATCAGTGCGGGGAGCTGTGCTGAGATCCAAAGTCGCCACACAATTGTCATCTTCCTTGGTCAAGTTCCATTTGCCACTGCATCCAAACCGAACAAAAAGCGTACTTTCCATACGATCAAACTAAATCTTTATAAGACATGGCTGCATACATCAATTTCTCCGGTAGCTGGTCTTCTCCTCCGGAACCACCAGACCCGTCCTTATCATCGCAGCTTTCCTCTGCAATAAAATCCCAAGGTTGACAAACTTGCTTCCACTGGACGCATTATGATAGTAGGCAATGGTACCCGACATACCCGTCATTTGTAGCGGATTATCTATTGGATCGGTACACGAATCCAAGACGCCAGACGATGTCGGCGGGTCGGGTCGGACCAACAAGCATTTTTTGCCACCTTCAAGGTGTAGAGCGAACCACGTTCTGCGTCTCTCAATGATTCCCATTTGTCTGCAGCGCACAAAGTGTCTTAGACCACTACAACAGCATACAGTTGCATCTTGCCTTCCTACGTGATAGACAAGGTCTCGCATTCGTGCCCAGCGAGAGTGGGGCAGAATTCGATTGATCCTCCCCTTGTAGCGTGGCTGAGATCAAGCGTCGCCTCGCACTTGCCACGCTCGTTTTTCAACTTCCATTCTTTCCTGTAGAAAAAACGAAACAGCGAGTGAAGACACGCAACCTCCACGCGATAGCGAACGACAGTTGCGCGGCACAGTCGGTCGCGGCAGGCAGCTCCGTCGGTGTTTGGTAGAGGCCGATCCACAGCGAATGCGACATCCGTGACAAGTTCGAAAAGCCGCGAGGATGGATGAGTCACTCAATATGACAATACGACGACGAAATTGTGCTGGGTGTTCTCCGTGCTGAATTCCCTGTGGTTTGCCTTGAACGTACATCCAGTACACATTTTTTGCTCCCCAATGAATTCCCCTCAGTCCTTTCCTTCAACACTTGTGCCGGCTCCAGAGCCCGCTTGGACCTGCCTAAGTAACTTACCTCAGTGTTGGAATTAGAGCAGATCCCTGGGCATGGGATTCTCTGATAAGAATTGTCCCCAATAATAGAAGAAACGATCCGGTCAAAGCCTTCATGGTTCGACAATAGGGACCTGCCGGTTCCTACGAAGAAGGTTTTGTACTGAAAGCGATTCGTTACCGTAGAACGTATCTTGTGCACGCACCACACAACGCGCGAAAAATAAAATACCCACTTTTAGTAAAGCTTGTGGCTGTGAATCGAAGCTTTTCGTCTGCCACAAACAACCCATGGGAAATCTATAATGGCAATTCACTGTGGCCTATTCTGTGGGGCACGCATAGCAGTTACCGAACCCTTGTGGTCCTCAAGACCCCCCAGGCCGCTGCTGGGACCGCTGGCGGCTGTCCCAAGCCGAAGTTCCGATTCGAACTTCCGAAGTTCCTAACCTCCAAGATTCGGTGGACGGGCATGTTATTGGGCGTTTGGTGGAATTTGTATTCGATGGAAGATGAAGGGATGGAATTAAACCAAAGCCAAAATCAATCCTATTGGGCACATCTCTGGCACTATAATCATGCCTAGCCTTGAAGAATTGTGGATCCCGCCTTGGCTGATAGGGGCGGACATAGCAAGTGTCGGTGTTCTACGGTTGTAGTATATTGACCATTATGTATACATTCCCAAGGATACAAGTAAGAATGCATGTGCGGATACAGAACTAAGTCAATTCAACCAATTGCCAGAACGCACTACTTGCGCTCCTTCGCTCGGACTTGCGTGGGATGGAAGGCGTTCTTGGTCGGATATGTGTTACTGTTCCTTATAGACTGCGGGGAACTATGTGAGCTAAGCGGATTCTCCACTGAGGAAAACGGAATAGCTTCGGGATCCACGTCGCTGTTTCGGCTCTTTGCCGAATCCTGACGTTCCATTCCTTTGGCAGCTTTCTCCTCCGATCGACGACCGTGTCCTTTTTTCTTCCCCCAAATAATGACGATAATTGCGGCCACAATAAGGCCAGCAAGTGCAGCTCCAACAACACCGGCTGCAAGCACCAACGTTTGAGAGTTGCCCTCGTTGCCACCAGATGCTGCACCATTATTACCATCGGGCTCGTTTCCGTCGTCGTCTTCCTTCTTGTCCTGGTCCCCAGTTCCACTCTCAAAGATCATAGAAATTTCCTGGCTACTAGAAGCGCTATCATCAATGTCGATGTTTCCCTCTTCACTGAGCTTAGAATAGAGGATTTGCGTGTTATTGTTGAGACGACCTTTTATTTCTTTGTTTATGCTCGTCTCTTCAAGTTCCTTGACAACAGGCTCACCATTTAAGAAGGTTCGAATAATCACGTCCACTGTGTAGGTCCTCTGGTTCAAGCTTCGAGAGTTGAACGAAGATGTGAAGTCACTGTAATCTCTGAAGACCGAGCACGCCTTGTTGCTCGTAGCATCAATAGTTTCGCACGTAGCATTGCTTATTGAATCTTGGATTTTCGTGCTGCTCAAATCTACGAGTGAATTCAGAACGAGCGGAAGGCTCGCAATTACAACCGGATCCTCAATTCCTCCTAGAGCTGCATCTGGAGAGGCAACCTCAATGACTCGGCCGAACGGCTCCACATCCACAAATTGCAGGCTTGCTGAGTGCGTGCCCAACTTCTCGCTTGAAATTTTCAACTTCCGGCCATCGAACGATTGTAGATCGATCCCGTTGTCGGTCCACTCTCCAGATTCCATACGGAGGCTTGCAGGCAAGACCACCTTGGCGGGGCAGAAAACACGCATGACGGCCTTATGAAATGCAGAACCACACTGCAGACCAAACCTCTTAGACTCCCCTCCCGGTACGAGGCAATCAAACTCCACTTCACCGCTCTCGCATGTTATATCTTTGTAAGGGAAATCTTGCTCTTCTGAAGTAATCCCGAGAATATTAATCGCTTCGGTAAGTTTTATGCCGCTTGCAGGATACACGGGCAACTCAACATCGGCAATAAATCCATTATCTATTTCTTCGCTAGAGTCGACTGTAGAGTCCACAGTCTTCACGCTGGGATCGCGCCCATGTTGCGGCGCACCGACCAGCGTGTCAGCGAATGCACCCATGGAAGAAGTCAGTTCTCTCCTCGCATCGCTATCTTCACTCGCTTTCACCAAGCTAAAGTCACTACGGCTTAAAACATTTCCACCTGGAATGAGATTTTCATTGATATGTCGTATCAATGAGTGATAGAGAGCTTCAGTAGCATTCTTGGTTTGTGCTAGGTCTGAGAAGGATGTGCCCTCGGGGAGCATAGAAGGAGGGAGCTGCGCGAATTCCTTCAGGATAACTAGTGAGCCAGGGGGTGCCTCTGGAATATTTAAAGAAGGAAGAACTCGGTCATATTCACTTGTATCCTTCATCGGCTCATCGCACGCATTATATTCTTCAGAGCTTATGCCAAATCCATGACTCTCACTGGGTCGTACAACAGTGTCCCCCTCTTCTTCGGCTTTTTGCAAAGCTATTCCAAGATTTTGCCTCCTGTCACAATAGGATCGGTGCAAAGCAAACGGAGGCTGAAGAGACACAAAGTCAGAGAAATCCAGTTCGGATTTATCCACAAGTTTAACAAGCTTTGTTATCAGCCGATCTACCTCATCCTTCTCAAGGGAGCGGTCCAACATGTGAGATATACCGGCAAGTGCTTTCTCCGCGATTTCAGGCACATTCTCCAGCGCTGAATGGTGTTGTCTCAACAACCAGTCGAGAAGATCCTCGAAGATTTTCACAAGCTCCTTCATCACTTCTGTATCGGTCTGGAGTGCTTTTATGTGCGACAATAATGTATCTACAAACGAAGGCACATCATCTAAACTGATAAACTTGAGCAATTTCGACAACTGCTCTACACTGTCACTGCTGAAGGTGAACAAAAGGGCTCTTCTGTTTTGGTCACCCCTCGCTCGTTCAGCGTTTAGGGCGTTGCGCAGTGCCAATAGTCCACAAGCCGCATTTTTAGTCGCAATGCACGATTGCGTCTCTTGTAGTTTTTCTTCTGCAATATCCGCAAGTTGGTCCTCACGCGGATACTCCAGATCACCTACGGAAACATCATGCACGGTGCGGGCTCCGAGTGAATCCATGATTTCGCACACTATGCGGATTCGTGATGCTTCACTGCTCTCAGGAAAGGGAAGCTTCGTACGGAAGGAACGATGCCGACTGGATCCTCTCCAGGAAAACGTAGCCGATAGGTCTTCACCGTAAGTGTACGAAAACCGGTATGTGAAAGGTGGATTCTCGTCTGACCATCCCGATGCCTCCACCATTAACTCATCAACGCTCACTACCGCAGAGTCCATATTCTGTTCCTCTGTAACGGGTCTAACCTTGATAGTCCCTCCTCGAGGAGGCGTGTTGACCACAAAGCGGACATCAGTAAACCCGAAATTGTCTGGATTTCCTTGGAAGTAGCCTTTCAGCCTCAGTACATACTCCGATCCCGGTGTCACGGCGCCTGGACGAATGCGTAGTACATCATTCCATATGGTTCCTACTACCACCCCATCATTGACTTTGCCATCTTCTAATTCAAGGTCGAAGTCTCCATTTAGGACTTCCCACTTCATAGACAAAGCGTCTTCATTCTCTTTAGTTTGAACCGAAGCAGTGATACGAATTTCGTCAAATGAGTTCACCAGGAAGGCTTTCCGGCCATCAGTTGTCGTTGTTTCAATGAAGTCATTCGGCCCAATACTGACAAAACTTACACTCGGCGGAGATTCCGGTAGTAGGGTGATAGACACCCGGTCACTATCTTCGAAGTTGAAACTATCCCCTGTTGTTTTCGACTGCACAGTGTAGTTGACGTGTACGCGAAATTCAATTTCAGGATCCAATGATCCCGTAATCTCCTGCATTTCGCGTAACGTAATTGGTGGTATCTCCAATTGGGAACCCATGGATGCTGCCATTAGAAAGTGCGAGCACTTCTTGTCTGATTCATCTTGGCCCAGAAACTCGCACTCCCATTTGTAGTCATAACTTGCAATCCACTTGGAACTCTCTTCGGCAAAATCATCTGGGCTCCTGCTTCGTGAGGCATCAATTATTAGGCTGTGATTCATCCCAGCACTTCGATCTCCTCCCTGAATTCGGGCTTCGACTGGTGATGGGTTAATTTTGAACTCAAACGCTCTGTCCACAGGAGAAAGTCGTCGATTCGAATCCGATGTTGCTGTAACGGTAAGATTAACTTTGTACGGATGAGGATCAGGAGGTAACCGGCCGGCAGGAATACGCAGCTTCCGAGGATCTCGTAAAACAAAAAGATTGGTGTCGCTTACTTCTCCATTTGGGTAGACCAGCTTCCAAGTGTAGGTAAACGAAAAAGAGGCAGCAGAGGAAATATTAGTGCCTCCGCAACGTGAAATATCACTCCGGACGCCGAAAGAAATGTCGTCAGATGATGATACTTCCCCTTCGGAGCTCTCCAATATCTCTAGTGAAAGGTCGCGATCGTCTACAGTAAAGAATTCGGCATAGCGTGTTTGCGAGGAACCATACTCATTGGATGCCATCACTTTGATCACATATTCACTTCCAGGTGCCAAGTGGCTTTTGCCGAGTGATATGGTCTCTGAGTCCCTGTCAGTGGCTTCTTGCAGCTGCGTTTCCAGTGCGTCACGATTAGGAAAGTCTGCGTGATCCTCAGAAAGTTCCCATTTCCACGACAAAGCGCTTCCGCGTCCTGCTCCCTGAGCATACAGAGTAGTTACTCTGTTTCCGCTGCACACTGAGACAAACCTTTGGTAGTCCAGAGCAAAGCGAACCTGAGGGTTTGGGGAAGGCTCAGGGATCGGAACTTTCGTCTCAGGCATGGGTGAAGAGCCTCCGGCTTGACGTATCATGTCTCCGAACAAGACGAGAGTAGAACCTGTTCTTAACATCTCTTTATCCTCGAACACATCCGCACCAGGTGCCTCTAGGATGATATCAAGCTTTGACATTCTTTCCTTCCACATACAGAATCTGAAAGGATCAGACTTCGGTGCTTCTTTCCAATAGATTAGGTCTGAGCAATCAAACCTCCTCTTGAAGAATCCACCACCGTTGGTGTTCGAATCAAAGTAGACGCTGACGGTGGTACCAAAGCGATCAAATTCGACATTTTTTATCTCAGGAGCTGGGAGAGGAGTTGTTGAGGGAGAAACTGTTGGAGTTGCAGTCCGAGTACGGGAAGCGCTGGGAGCAATACGAGGGGACGCACTAACCCTTGGACTAGGATCTGTAGGCCCCGTCCCACAAGATCCACCTGCGGCTCAAAGATGCGCAAGGTCGTGACGGATTACCAAGACACTATTTGCTGTAAATAGAGGTACCTACGTTGCAATTTCATGACATCATCTGGAGTCTGCAAATCATAGGAACACTCTCGTATTGACGTTATTTCCAAGTTCCCGTTGGCCAAACGCAACAGAATACACTGTTGTTGATGCGATGCTGTTACAAACTGCATTTGATACCATATTTCATCTCCGACGTTTCTCTTGCTAATCCACCTGCAACGCACGAGCCAACTTCTGGTCACAGTCTAGCGAGTATCGCTTCACTTTCAACGAGAACATACACTAAGGTGTAATGTTCACATTCTCTTCCAGCAGCCTTTTCGGAACATTTCTTGAAATTGTTAGGAAGCGTACTTAAGTCCCAGTACTCACAGCCCGATCCTTCGCCCATATGCCATTTGCCACTGCGGCACCTACAGGTGTAAGGCGTAGACTGAAAACAAAATTGGCTTAGGATGGTGCCTTACATTATATCTCCGGGTATTTCCAACTTTGAAGGAGTGTCCGCCTCTGGAGAAGGTTGTGGCACGGGTGTCTCCGCAGGACAGTAGGCTCCTGGAGGAATATCAAGTAGTTGCAAGCATATTCGGGACATGAAAAAGGGTGTACAAGAAATAGCCACACGTACGTTTCATTGACATTGTTTCTGGAATTTCGCGAGAGTTTTCTTCTGGGCAAGAGATCACATCGCTGGTTTGTGCCTCTTCAGTGTTGTCGGTGACATAAAGACAGTATTTTTCTTTTCCAGAGTTAGACCGTTTATTCAATGTAAGTAAGTGCCATACCGTCTCCCCGGACGTAACAGTATTGACACTTCTGCATACAAGCCAAGGTAAGCTCTTTGAAGGCAAGGTACGGCAGAAAGGACACTGGAAATAACTTACCCTATTGAATAGCGCTGACACGCCCTCTCCGTATCCCGTTTGGGGCTAAACTCGCAGTTCAAAACGACTTCGGGAGCGTAGGTGAGATCAATCGACTGGCATCCCTCCTCTTGCTCCACCCTCCAATGCATCCTGCGTGAAGGAGATCATGTCAACAAATCTACCAAACTAGGCGTACATACATAACCTACGTACTTCAAATCTACCGGAAGGCTAGGGGAAAATTGTTGACGGCACACGCCTTCTGCACATTTGAAAAATACCCTTGGTCCATGATCTAAAGTGTAAACGAGCCCATGGAAAGACTTAGGAACTTACCGAGCATTGGTGCAGCGTCCTCTTCCAAATTGTCATTGCAGGATCCTTTGGCCACTTGTATAGGTTTTTCGTCATCTTTCTCCAGATATATACATTGTCTCTCCTCCTCCGTCTCAGATGTGGCATGCGAGGTTGAATGCAATTGAATTGTTAAGTGATGTGGGGTTTTCCCGACGTCCTCGACTCCACTGCTTATTTCAGTTTCTTTATATGAGTACCACGGAGTCTAATGCGAGCTTCAATCCAAACTTACGTTGCCCGATACTGCTCTACCTGCTTTCCATCTTCATTGACTGTGGAATACGTTATAATTTCCGGAAAACGGGTCAAATCTAAACTGTTACACTCTTTATCATCATTTGAGCGGTGATGCCAGTGTTTCCTGAGAACCCCAGAAAATCGTAGTGCTATACAGACGTTTTAGTACCAATAGGGAAAAATCCATACCTGAACATCGACGGAAGTCGCTCACTAGGAGGTGCAGACGTCACTTGCGGGGGAGGATTAACCTCGCACATTTGCTCTGCGGTGTCATCAATAGCAACGTCCGGCAGCTGTCTTGAGACACTATCGAATTGCTCCATACCTCGCAATGTAATGGTTTTAGTCAGGATGTCCGTCGGAAACGTAGAGCAATGTCTCACTCCACTTGTCCTCAAACCATCCTCAGCTTCAGCGAAATACAAGCATAAACGCATGTTCCTTTGCCCGTGAGGCTCTTGCGGAGAGATATACAGCTGATACCATTGTTCATTGCCAATACGCAGCTTCTCCGCTTCCCTGAGGTACGAAAGTAAAATATCCTTTAATTAGACACACACGCTTTGAATTTGTAAGAGGAATAGCTACACATACTTCACTGAATATTTTGTGCACTCGCTTGTGTCGTCATGAAATCTCAACAGTTGCCTCCCGCATGCGCGGATTTCACCAGGAAGAAACGATAAGTCAAGGGATTGACAGGACGTGTTCCCTTCGGCAGTAGTCCACTTTTTCCTGTAATAACCATTTAAAAAGTAGTATACTAAGCAAGCGATTTGCAGACCACCGGTGAGTGTTGGCATACCGAAAATCGGGGGGTATCACAACAGCTGGAGGGGGTGTACTCGCAGGTGTAGGTGAGGCAGGTGGTAGATCTTCTCCATCACATGTGCCTCCTGTATACAACAGCGATTCATTGACCACAAAACGACATTACTTATGGTGCCAAACGGTTATGACGAACTTTGCATTTCAACTGGTTCGAAAAGTGGGTTTTCCCCGCAAGTGGCGGTGTTCGCCTTAAGGGAGTCTCCGCGACCATTAACAAAAACGCATCGCTGTGCTCCTCGTAGTTTAATTTCAAACCATTTTTCACCTTCTAAAATATCACTTTCTTCAAAGGACCTGCACAAGTGTCGAGTCGAGCAGTACAAACAATGAGCTCGGTAAGCTGGGAGCCAGTACTTACACGACTTCTCTACGCCTGCATTCTGGAGGCTCCAGACAACTTTTCACAGTGGATGGGAAGTCTCTCAAGTCTAAGAAGACACATTCCGCTTTATATAGGGACCTTTTTATGTCCTCGGCCTTCCAGATGTGCCTGCAGAGGAAAACGCCTACCCATTGATGTCACGACGCATATTCCAACGAAAACCTTACTGCATTCCCTCAGGAAGTTGTGGCGGTGGAGCATCGCAATGACCTTCTGTAAAGTTGCCAGCAGATACACAGGGTGAGATGACTCTTAAAAACCGAGCAACAGAAGCCGTACCATTTACGTCCAAGAACGTTAAACTCCTTTCATCCTTTGGGCAAGGCACGATGCCAGTAGCTTTCCACGAGTCTCCCTTCCTAACAACAGAGAGACAGAACTGAGAATCTCTTGAGTAGTCCGTTGTATTTCTCAGATGAATTCGATGACCCTCATAATCCTCAAACGTTTCGTCGTCAACATCCCTGAGGCAAACAAAAGACATCATGTCTCGCTGATGAGAAGCAATTTAGGCGTTCATCACTTACGTTGGTACATATGCAAAGCAGAGTGGATTGGCATTCCCTGCCCGAAACGAGCACTCTACAACCTTTTCCGGAAACTTCGTCAAATCTACCCACGAGCACGGGAAGGTTGGCAACTTCCATTCATCCCTGCAGCGATTAAGTGTGTGTAAACACTGGGTCGACGACACCGAGGACAAACATACTTAAAGTCTGGTGGAAGGTCAATTTCTCGGTCTTGTGGCTCCTCAGTGGTGTTACGGCAGCGTGGCTCTGAATATGTTCAAAATTCGGTTGATTAACACGCTTGATTCTCAACCCCGTTCGGGTAAACTTACCACGGATGAGGCTGAAACCGCCCGCGTCGAATATTTGCCGGGCTTCGTCTCGGTTACAAGAGCGTAATTTAGTTGATTTGTAGTGGTCATTTTTAAGCACACCAAAATACATGCACTGCCGGCCATTAGAGGTCTCAACAGTCAGCTCATATAGCGTGAAATCGCCCTCCGTCAAGGTTTCCGTTCTCCTGTAACAGATGCAGCAAGATCAACATGATCCAGCTTTTTCCCTACGCACCAAAGCAGTTGCTTACATGATGGTGAAATCGGTGCAGGACTTGCGCTCTTGGGATGGAGGATATTTCTCGCAATACGTCATCGTTCCATGAGGTGCGTGACTTAGATCTACCAATGCAATGCATTTGTGATCTGTCTCCGACAATCCCCATTTCTTGCTGCGAGCCAATATGATTCCACCACATCAGTATTAAAATAGATTGCAATTTGCTTGACAAGTTGACATACAGCAATGATTTCGGCAATTCCATTCGGTCCGGTTCGTTCGACGACTCACAATTCCCATCTGTATACCCCATTGACTTTATTTAGGTACATCCCGTACGCATCGTATCGATATATGCATACCTCGCAGGGGTAGAAAGGCATTATCATTCCCCGAAACAAGATCCGGGTCACATTGCCGTAGTTGGCTAGCAGCCAGCGCTTCTTGCGGTTTGTTGGCAAAAGACTCTACCTCTTTAATATACATGCACTTTGATTGAGAACCATCCAAAATTTTTACTACGTATACACTGCGTCCATCGGACGACTGTACCGGTAGGTTGTCCACTCTGGAATAAAAACCACTTAGTAGTGTGAGCCCTCAGAAAGTGCCTGAGTGTTACATGGATGGCACATACTTGGCTTCGTAGCCTTGGCAATTTTGCGAGGCTCCATCCTCAATTGTGTTGTTACAAATTGTGAAGAATCCTTCGTTCAACTGCTCTAGCTTGAGCAAGGCGCACCAATCACCTGTCTTCATCGCCCAGTTTTGCCTGCATCTCTCACTTTTTCTGCCAGTGGCTCGTCAGGACGATTCTTATGGTAGTAAGCCATACGTTACCGCATCTGGTAGCCTATCGGACTGTTCATTTTCTTTCCCTGTGGGAGAAGGGGGTGGTCTCTGTGTTGGAGGAGGAGATCCTGTCGGTGGCGCGGGCTGGTTCACGTCTTGACACGTTCCTTCTGCATCCTCGATTTCATTTGCAAACACTTCACTAGCTGCAACTAGAACAGACCGTTGTTACTAACGTTTTATTGCCATTAAGTTACCGTTCTTAGCTTGTGCGAAGGAACAATCCATTTGGCCAGTGGTTCGGAAATGTCCGTTTTCTTCCTCCTGAATATAGATACATTTTCCAGTTTTGTCTGCCACAGAAAATTTGTACCACTTTGGAAAACCACCGCTGACTGCGCTGTCGGCTCGCATATCCGTGAATGATCTGCAGTAGCATCGCGAAGTAAAGTCTACTCGGTTGAGACAAGACAGTACCACCGGCACGTACGCGCTTCCTTTTTGATCACATGGTTGCTGGTCAAGGTTGGAGATAGCCCGTAAACAAAACTCTAGTTGGTCACTGCTAACATCCAAATCGAGGCATGTCTGTCCGTTAGAACCCTCCGAACTCCAATGTTTCCTGCAGAAGCCGACAATGGGTGCAACTAGGGTCTTTGGCTCACTCATGGAACTTCACGTACAACAACGACTCTGGCAGCCTCGGTTCAAATTCGTCCGTAGGACGAGTGGCAGTGGGGGTTGCCGTTACTTGTATTCGGGAGAAGGTATCACATGTGCCCTCTGCACCCATCCAAGCATATAGTGACAACGTCTCCAAATCTGTGTTTCGCAATCCAATGAAGAGATAAGCATTTCCCTACCTCGAATCATGCGAAGTTCATCGTTCATTTTCTTAGCCTCATCAACGTTTAATCCAATGCATTCCCGTAAGGCTGTCGCTTCTTTGCTTTCCATCGAAGTCATATACATACAGTCCTGTGAAAATTGCAATATGTATACTGTTTCCAAGCCCAGGAGTGTGCCGTCCTTTGCCTCCGAGGAACTGCGCAGTAAGTCACGGAGAGTGCCTGTTTGCCGAAGTTCTACAGCTAATCCTTCACACGTACACCAATTCTAAGTGTTGGCACCCCTGCTCGGCACTTTGGCAGTATTCAACTTGGCCCGTTTTAGCTTCTTCCAGGTTAAGATACATGCACTCCCCACTCTCCGTTCTCCAGTGTTTCCTGTTTGACCTCGCCAGATTAAATCATGTCGACGGCGAATTGACGGCAGATGTAAACAGCAGGCACAAGCACTTACAACAAATCATCTGGAAGCGCAGAAGCGGGATTGTCAGGAGAGATCGTTCCGCATTCACCGTCTGCAGAAAGGACTTGTAGCACGACATTATTTCAAGAGGATAGATGAGCTGGCAGCTTCCACCTTACCTTGCACTCTTAGAGGGGTTGAAATTTCCTTGACACCGTCATCAACACAGTCCGTAAGCTGGGACGATTCATCCGTGGGACCCCTGAGGAAGATGCATTGGTTTCCCAGTTGAACTTTGTACAACGCGTCGTAGCCGTCTAAACGACCCGCAGATCTGCGCAAGCACCGGCGCCGAAGATAATCGCAAATTGCAAGCGACTAGAAAGATCTCATCGACCTTATGAGACTTACTGGATGCTCCGCGGCTCGCATGCACCTGTGCTTACATCGCTTTCGCTGCATGCGGGCTTGTAAACCTGTTTTTTCATGTCCAGAGTGGCCACACATTCCTCGGAGGAAGACGAGGAAGAGACGTCGATCAGTTTCCATACACCTCTGAAAACAAGGCATAGAATCATTTTGAAATCGAAATAAAAAACATTTCGCAGACAGACAGACAAGGAGTGATGTGGTAAGCGAACGGCAAAACTTAAAAGCCGTTTCTCGCTTGCTCCACGCGCTAAAGGAAGCAATATTCGTTTGACAGTTCTACAACGCTTTCCACAGAAAAGACCACCCAACTCCATCATCTCAGGGAAGTCCGTCGGGGCGTTTGAAGAATGAACGATGGCTCAATGGAGACTGGACTTCAGCGGGTTGGCCTTTTTGTGCCCTTCTGGATTCCCCTGATGCTTTTCCTCCCTTCCAACCCTGCTGAACCGCATTTCTTGGACCGCCTCTTTCACTTACCTCATTTCCTCAGGAATATCAGCGTTTTGAGCATGGGATACATTGACGAGAATGTATCCTAGCAAAAGAAGGAATGGTCCGGTAAGAGCTTTCATGGTACGAGAATAGCGACCTGCTGCCGGTGGATGCGACGAAGGGCGTTCTCGGTTGGTGATTCGCGCCTGACTTCTTGTCCAACCAATGTACACATACAAACAAACAGAGCGTAATAATCTCTCTCAGAGCTGTTTACAAACGCGACGAGCTTTCCTCTCTGAGAGTAACAAAACCTTTAAGGGTCTAGACGATGACTGCATAACGACCGGACAACACGGCAGTTCCCCAACTCCGGTCTCCCCCCGCTCCAAAGCCGTCTCCAGAGTGTACAGTGTGCACGCACCCCTGTCTTTTCTCCGTGTGCGCACTCTGTGGGTGATTCATACAGAATCAAGCTTTGGCATAGCTCATACAAGACTCACGTTCAGTTATAAAACACTCAGCCAGCGATCCCTGCTTCAAGTGATACCACGATGCGGTGGTGTTTTGCGATTCCGGATCAGCTCCATAAGCAAGCGAAGCGTCTTGTGCTGATATGATGAACATCGATGTATCTGAAAATTCTGCGAGTGTATAGCAGCGAGTGGATGGAACTGTTGCGAATTTATAGTCTCCAGCCAGAAGAAAAAAAAACGCCGAGCAAAGAGAAAAGTGCTACAAACTAGAATGGTCCGCACGCTACATGACCAAGAATGCACCCAAAGAACGATGATGGTCACTCAGTAAGTCTTCATCACACCATTGAAAGGCGCTGTGCTTGAAAAAAAAGGGGTATTTAAATTTCATGAAGCTACCGTTGATCACGTCAAGGTGTTTATTTTCTGTTGATACTCGAATAAGAGACTATGGATACAAAAATAGAATGCTAGGAGTTAGTTCCGTTCTAAATATGAAGTGATGAACCACGGATTATTACTACTTTGCTCTACCGGCGAACTTTCTTAGGGTGAAATGCATTCCTTGTCGAAACGTGTCTGAGCTCCCTCATCATCATCGGATTTTCACTGCTTCTTGAAGTATTAAATTGGTCGTTTGCCACAGGGAAGTAACCCCAACTCTGGTATCCTCCTTCATCCTCACGCTCAGTGGGGACTCTGGGGGTATTCTGCTGACTGCTTGAAGAAGTCGTCTTTTTAAGACTGTCTTTCCGACTTCGCTTCCTTGCTTTCTTCCGGAAAACCACTACAAGTACTGCAACTAGTAGCCCAGCCGCGGCAGCAGCCCCAACACCTGCACCGAGAGCGACAGTCTCCGAGCCTCCTTCTCCAGTACTGGAGGATTCTGTTTCCTCGTCTTCATCTTGGTCATCTTCGTTCCCACCATCTGTGTTACTGCTCCCACTTTGGCTATCTTTTGAAGTGCTAGCCTCTTGTTTCGATGGAATTGTCACACTCCACTCGAGGGAACTATCCTTATCGAAGGTAAGGGACGTCTCCTCTTCAACAGACGTATAGAACTCGTTGCGCTTGGTATTGTTACGAAGAGCGCTCTCTATCGCATCTGTTACATTTGACCCACTAGACGCTTTCATGGACGCCTCACCATCGATGTGGCTACGAACAACAATCTCCACGTGCCATGTGGCCTCGTTCAACCTGCGGATCCTCGAACCGACAGACGTCAAATAAGTCACAAAAGAACAGGCATCGCGTCGAGCACCAATGCTTCTGCAAAGAGCGTTGCTTGTAGTGTTCCGCACACCTGGCTCGTTGAGACCAACCATACCATTGGTACTGTCAACAACAAAGGGGATCCGGGCACGGACAAAGCCTTCTCCCTCCATTTTCTCATTTGGAACTGCTTCAGGTGTGCTGATAAGGCGAGCGAAAGCTTCCACCCTCGTAAGTTTGAGGCCCCCAGAAAATAATCCTGTCTTATCTGCTTCAAAGCTGAGTTCCCTTCCGTTGAATGACTTCAAGGAAACTCCTTTATCCGTCCACACCCCCTCTGTTTTGCGAAGAACAGCAGGTACCAGGATGTCAGCTGGGCAGAACACCTTGAGTTCTGCACCACTTAGGGCAGTATCGCACCGAAGCTCCAATGATGTGGTCTGCGAGGACGATCCAGAACAATCCACTCGCACTGAAGTGTCACTGCATGTTACTCGTTGGTAGGGGTACCCTTGCGTTCCAGAAAGGAGGCTAACAACGTCTAAAGATCGAGTCAAATCGACATCCTTCTCAGGATACATGGGGAGGGTAATGTTACCCTGTACGTTCGTAAATTCAGCGTCCGCTCCTTCATTTTTAACACGAACTTCCAAGACCTTTGTGGCTACATCTCGCGAAATAATACCAGAGTTCAAAGTGCTCATGAGTTTGTCCGCTGTAAATTTCGTTCTGGACATTTGCGTTCCTTCAGTGACGAGGATATCCGGCCGCGTCAAAGCATTTCCATGAGGAATAAGGTTCTTATCAATGAATGCTGTCAGTAAAGAATTTAACTCCTTCAAAGAATCAGCTTCCTCGACGATCTCAGCGAACGATTTCCCAGAAGGCAACATGGAAGGAGGTAGTTTGGCAAATTCCTTGAGGACAATAAGCGGTTCACCAGTTGGGACGGGACTCAATGACGGCATATCCAAATCAGTACGCGGCAAGATCCGCTCGTCCTCACTTGTATCGACCGGAGTTGCATCGCATGCTTCAAATTCTTTCGTGCTTAAACCAAAGCCATGTCGCCGTTCAGGCTCCACATGCGCTATAGTTCCGAAGGAAGCATCCTGCAAGACAAAGCCCAAGCTTTGCTTTTGATCACAATAGGCTTGGTAGAGAGAGAACGAAGGATGGAGCGCGATAAAATCGGAAAAATCCAATTCGGCTCGATCAGTAAGTTGGATTATCGTTTGTATCACCGGCTCAACAGCATCGACTACCCCATCTTTCTTCTCCGGTGAGCGGTTCAACATATGGGATACACCAGCGAGAGCCTTTTCCATCAGACCAGGAACGCCGTCAAGTGACCCGGTGGGTTCATTCCAGATCCAGTCCAGCAAGCTATCCAAAACCTCCACCAGCTCAACCATCGCTTCGGAGTCTGACTGTAATGCTTTCGCATACGATACGAAGGTGTCCATGAAATTATCCACATCATCCATAGATATATAGTCAAGGAGTTCTTTCAGCTGGGATATGGGATCACTGCTAAATGAGAACAGCAGGCCTCTCGCATTTGACTCTTGTCCTAGCTGCTCAGCATTCAAACCATCTCTAAGGCTCAAAAGACCACACGCTGCATCCTTTGTCGCAGCGCATTCTTCAGCCTCTCGAAATTTTGCCTCTGCAATTTCGCTAAATTCGCCGTCTCCAGGGTAGGCGAGATCTTTCAAGGAGATATAATACGTTGTGCGAGCACCAAGAGAATCGCGAAGTTCCAATACTATATGAATTGTTGTTGCCTCCTTATCTTGAGGTAGTGGAAGCTTCGTCCGAAACATTCTGTGGGCACTAGCACTTCGCCATGACATTGTGCTTAACAGTTCCTCCCCGTAGGTATATGAAAATTGATATGTGAACGGAGGATTTTCATCTGACCAGCCGAAGGCTTCTACTAATAACTCATCTTTACTAATGACCGGATGACTAAGATTTCTTCCCAACAACGGGCTGACTCTAATTCCTCCTCCTCGAGGAGGAGTATTCACTTTCAGCCGAACATCAGTGAACCCAAAATTAGTCGGATTACCCATGAAATAGCCCTTAAATCTCAATATGTATTCCTCACCGGGAGTTAGTGAACCGGGACGGATGCGTAAGGTCGACTCAAAAAGTCCTCCGACGAGGACATCACGGTTTGGTTCTCCATCCTCTGTTTCTATACGCAGATCACCATCCCTGACTTCCCACTTCTGTTGAATGTTAGCAACCACCTGAGCTTCATCTGTAGTTGCCTTGATCTGGATCTCATCAAACGAATTCACCAAGAAAGCTTTTCTCCCAGAGCCGGTTGTGGTTTCCTCAAAGTTGTTTGGACCGATGCTGACGAACCGGACGGATGGAGGAGACTCTTGTAGCAGTGTGACAAAAACACGATCAGTGTCCTTAAAGACAAACCGGTCGTTCGACAAAGTAGACTCGACAACATACGACACATGTACAGAAAATTCGACCTCTGGTGTATCGTCCAGAGTCGCTGCCTGCATTGCTCGAAGTACCCCTGGGGTGATTATTAGTCGGGAATCCTTTCGGTCGTCTATAAGCTTCGAGCAGCTATCATCCGACTTTGGTTTCTCCGGAAACTTACAATTCCACGTATACTCGTAGCTAACGTTCCAATTTGGATCTTGATCGGACAATTCGTCTCGACTCTTGCTGTTAGAAGCGTCAACAACTACGGTGTTGTTCATTCCCGCACTCCGATCTCCTCCGTCGATATTTGCATGTACTGGTGAAGGATTTACTTTGAACTCAAATGTTTGAACGACAGGAGACAGGGGCCTCCCACCAACGGATTTTGATTCTGCTTCAACTTTAATGACGACAGTGTACGGATGTGGATTCGGTTGTAATCGCCCAGATGGGATTCTAAGTTGCCTGGGATCATTCAGTACAAAGTTTTTCGCTTCGAGTGACTGGCCATTCGGGTCTTCAACATTCCAAATATATGTAAAGGAATAGGATGCCGCAGAAGAGACGTTAGCCTTCCCACATTGCTCGACATTGCTGCGCACAGCAAAGCGAACCTCACTAGAAGATTGAACTTCTGCCTCAGGACGGTCAGTAACCTCGAGGGAAATGTCTCGATCATCTACGGTATAGAATTTAATATCTTGAGTCATCGAGGATCCATAAACATTTGATGCAGTCAACTTGATCATATATGTCATTCCCGGCGCTAAATGACGCTTTCCCAAAGACAGGGTCTCAACATTCGTTGTGGTAGCTTCCTCAAGTTTTTCTTTTAAAGCTAGAACCTTGGATCCATTTTCATGGCCTTCCCCCAGTTCCCAGTGCCATTGCAAGCCTTGTCGGCGACCGCCACCTTGTGAAAACAATGTAGTTATTCTGTTCCCACTACAAACAGAAACGAATCGTTGATAGTCAACACGGAAACGAACTGTCGGTAGCGGAGATGGTTCTGGAATCACGAGTTCTTGCTGCGGCACTGGCGCGGATCCCAGTGCATGGTGGATCTGTCCTCCCTGGAGTACAAGCGTTGAATTGGTACCTAGTATCTGCCCTTCTTGCTGAAATACATTTGCATCCGGACTGTCAAGGACAACATCAAGCCGCGTATTTCGTTCTCTCCAAAGACAAAATCTGAACGGATTCGTCCTCGAAGCGGCTTTCCACCAAAGCAACCGTAAGCAATCAAATTGCCGAGCAATCACTAAGTGCTTTCCTCCACCATTGGTTGGTACATCAAACTTCATACTGGCCGTCGTCCCATATGTTCCAAGCGACACCGATTTGACGACTGGTGCAGGTCTCATAGAAGTCGTCGGTGTGACCGTCGGTGTAGTAGAAGGACTGGGTGTACGCGTTGCCGTAGGTGTCTCCGTACGGGTAGGACTCACAGTGCGGCTGGGTGTCCCAGTTTTGGTCCGTGTCGGCGTATGTGTGGGAGTGGCAGTGCGCATGGATGTGCGTGAAGGCATTGCACCATGAGTTGGACGCCCACTCACTAAAGGAATTGAGGAACGTGGTGAAGGTCCTCCTGTTACCTTCGGGGAAGGATCGGGTCTCTCTTCCGCACAATACTCCTCTGCAAACAACACACACACACACACACATATTTAACTCGTCACTAAACTCGGAATCATCCCAAACTACAACCAATACGACGTACCTTCCATAGGGGCTATCGAACTGAAAACGTCCTCTTTCGACATCGCACAAGAGATTACCCCGCTGGTTCTCGGATCTCTTGAGCTATCCGTTACATAAAGACAATGCTTCCTATCAGAAGATTTTGAGCCATGCTCCTCCAACGTTAGCAGATACCATGGATTTGATTCAAATGAAATATCTTCAATGTTCCTGCAAATTGGCGAGGTCGCTCGTCCACTCATTGATTAATCAAATGGCTTCTCTGTCAGCTGTACTTACGTGACGGCATAGTGGTCACACGGGTCCTGACGAAGCTGTCTAGCACTGCCGAATGCACATGCAGATATACGATTGGGAGAATGCGTCAAATCGATTGACTGGCATGTGATTGTGTCTCCATGTGCCGGCAGCCGCCAATGAGATCTGTGGTCCCGGATAGCTTACAACTTAGCGCACATGTACTACTGACCGACTCACGGAGGGTTCACATACTTTAAAGATGGGGGAAGGTTATCGAGACGTCGACTCGGACACAGTCCTTCTGCAGTAGGAACCATTATGAATCAGTTTAAGTGTAGATACCGTGTCTTTGTGTATGCCGTACCAGTCATGCCCAAAGTTGACTTCAGCAAGGAAGCGTGACAAGATTTAAAAGCCACTCGCAAACGTCCAGATGCAGGCATCATCAAATATAAACACTGCATGTCATCCCCACTTGACGCAGATAGCGTTCCGACCAATTTGACTTGCGTCCATTCATTGCCGCCTCTTTTTATTGCCCTTGCATCACTGCTAACC